>CAIGQW010002378.1:2751567-2771607 GCA_903798125.1 Danio choprae
GGTCTGTATATATATATATATATATATATATATATATATATATATATATATATACTACTTTTTTGTCAGATTTCATTGTTGATATTAAAAATAGAGGCATTCTGTATTCAATGTATTCTTGATTAATAGCTTATGTTCTGCATTGTGTTTCAGCTGCCCAGATTCTTTAGGAAAAATCATGACTACAGCATATACTCTGAAGATGTTGAGTTCATCAATGGTCTTCTGAACACCAAGACAAGGTAAACGGTTTCTATATGCATGCTATTTGTAGATTTTAGGTCCCAAGGTCATTTATACTTGCTGTCCCTGAACTACACAGTGACTGTTGTTCACACTTTGTTGGTTACACACTGCTAATAAATGGGTGTGGTAAACCCAGACGTTGATAACAACTTGTGTTTGCAGCTAATAAAGCAGTCAACAAAGCTTGCTGGCCAACACAATGGAAAACATTCATAATATTTTAATAATATATGTTTGTAAAAAGAAAATATGCAAGCACTTTAAAAACTCATACAATACTATAAATTTGTTGTTCCTTCAAGACATTTTGTTCTTTGAGTTTAGTTTGATAACATCCAAAAAATGTTTTTGTGAGCCAAACTATAATTTAAATAAATGTGCTGGTCATCGTTAGCCATCGAAAGCCATTTTGCGAGAACAACAATCAGTATTTATTTTGACTGTCTCAAGTTTTATTTGTTTGAAAGTGATTTAAATGAAAAACATTTTTTCCCATCTAAAAACAGTCTGGAAACATAACATTTGTTTCCCTTAAGTTTATCTTCAATCTTTTTCTTGTAGCTTTAAAATTGTTTGAAAGTTTTTAGCCTAAAAAAAATTCCAAGCAAAATATTTGGCAAACGAAATGTTTTAACACTCAGTACAAAAGTGTTTAATGAAAAATAAATCACTGTTATTTGTTTGCTAACTATACAGGGTAAAAATAATGACTCCCATGATCCAAACCTACTCAGAAGTACTGTTGTTTAGTTACTTTTGAATAGGCACTTCTGATTGGTATAATGTTTTTCTGTCTCTGCAGGGGTCGTGTGGTGTACCAGCTGACTCTGAATCTTTGGAGATTATTGTGTCTCTTCTACTATGCGGAGGCTCAGCTGGAAGTGCTGAAGCTGACCAAGCATCCAGAAGACTGCTCCATCAAAGCTCGCTGGAGAGTCAAAGGCCTGCCCTTCCACTCCATTCTGGTGTTTTTCTATAAGAAAGACAAGAATCACCTCTACAGGTGAGACATGCAGGTTGAGACAAGCTGTCACAACTACGCCATGTGCTCATCTTTGTGTAATCTGATTTTTATTTTATTTTTATCTGCCAGAACATATGATGCGTTCTCCACCTTCTACATTGGAGCTGATGGACGAATACATTGCCATAAAGTTGAAAAGGTGAGGTTTGCTTGAAATTGCATTTAATTGATCACATTTTCATATATTTATGCACTGCACCCTATCCTGACTAGCTGAACAGCTTGAAAAGGCTGCAATTTGTAGCATTTCTGTTGAATTATGACATAGCTTGTTGTTTTCAAGCAATAAATTGGCAGTATTGATATATTAAATTGAAGTCAAATTCAAAATGTTCCATATATTATACACTGTGTTGGAAATAATTATAAGTCTGTGAATTTATTTAATTTTAGGTTAATTTGAACTTGTCTTTTATACAAATGTTATAACTGAAACTTCCTCTGTTTAGGGACATATACAGGACTTTTTGAAAGCCATACTTAATTTAAAATGAACAACTGTTTTATATTCTGTGGGTGTATGTTAAAGTTTAAAGACAAGCTCTGCAAAAAATCACATTTTTACACTATACATTTTATACACTGTGTTCCACACAATTCCCTTCATGTTGTCCTAACACAAACCAATTAATTAACTTAATTGTTTTTACAAATTTAAGTGTACTGAACATAAAACCATTAAGTTGTCCTAAAAAAACTCAAGAATTCTGACGATTCAGCTCATTTTAAGCACGTAGTTGGAACAAGCAGCAAAAACACACTCATTTTTTGAGTAGTGTAGTTTAACTCCAATTATTCTCCATATTGTCTAAAGTGTCAAGTAGAAGAGGATTTTATGCACTGTACTTGGAACATTAAAGCCTTTTGGGTACAGATCTGTAAGGGACTACTAAGTCTTGTATTTAATACAGGACATGTACATCTCAATCCTCTTCATTTTTTGGAGTTGAACGAACAGAAAGTTGTTTAACCTTCTTACTTTTGCTGCCCGTAAGAGTATATTTCTCAAATGGAAATCTGAAAAACCACTGACAATGTAAAAGTGGCATAAAGTTTATTATTTATATATTATGAGAATATATTACAATATATTACCCACTGGGTGAAGAAACAGATACTTTTTTATCAGACCTGGATCCCTTTCCTTAAGTTTGTAGGCCCCCAAATGTCACACACTTTTTATTTTTATTGATTTTTTTTTTTACATTTTCTGCATGATGCATGAAATCTACAACATTAACTTTCGAATTATTACAATGACCCATAAGGCAGGGGTGTCCAAACTTGGTCCTGGAGGGCCGGTGTCCTGCTGAGTTTAGCTTTAGCTTAACTTACTTCAACACACCTGCCAGGAAGTTTCTATTATATCTAGTAAGAGCTTGATTAGCTGGTTCAGGTGTGTTTGATTAGGGTTGGAGCTAAACTCTCCAGGACACCGGCCCTCCAAAGCTAAGTTTGGACATCCCTGTCATAAAGGAAAGGAAAAGGATGAATAAATACAATAAATAATTTATAAGCAAATAAATAATAGTAATAATAAAATAATAAACAATATTAAGAGCATCGTGGTGGCACAGTGGGTTCGAGCCTCGTCTGGGTCAGTTGGCGTTTCTGTGTGGAGTTTGCATGTTCTCCTTGTGTTCGCGTGGGTTTCCTCCAGGTGCTCCGGTTTTCCCCACAGTCCAAAGACATGCGGTACAGGTGAATTGGGTAGGCTAAATTGTCCGTAGTGTATGTGTGTGAATGTGAGTGTATGGCTGTTTCCCAGTGATGGGTTGCAGCTGGAAGAGCATCCGCTGCATAAAACATATGCTGGATAAGTTGGTGGTTCATTCCACTGTGGCGACCCCTGATTAATAAAGGCCGAAAAAAGAAAATGAATGAATGAATGAATAAACAATATTAAATCAATAAAATATATTTATGTATAAGTGCTCAGTTTTAAGGATCAAGAGAGTTACCAGCAGATTTCATGTACCTTTTTGCAAAATCTTGTAGCTCACCATAAACCCTGTTTAACTTGTGTATTTTGTTTTATTATTATTTTATTTTTTAACCTTTCTTTTATTTCATTACTTTATTTTTTCAGTAACACTTTATACTAATAAAGGTCCATTAGTTACTGTATATACTAACAATAAGTATGAATAATCGTGTAAAGTATTTATTAATCATAGTTCAACATGAACTACTGCATTATTAAATCCACAGTTGTGCTTGTTAACATTAGTTAATGCACTGTGAGTTAACATGAACTAACGTTATTTAACGTTAACAAAGATGAAAACCATAACAAATGTATTACTAATTGTTTGTTCATGTTAGCAGTTACATTAACATATGGACTATTATTTTGAAGTCTTACCTTCCTCTTTTAAGCTACAGTTTATGTTGTAAGGATGATACTGATGATTTTGAGGAATATGCTGGTTGTGATCTGCGTTTCTTTAGTTCTACATTTTTGTGCTTTACACAAAGCCAATAAAAACAAAACTGTATCATTGCACAACTGTAATATTACCATTTATATATGTTTATCCAGGTTATGGAGGCTCGTCCCCCTTTGCTGCCCAAAGTGGCTTCAATGCTTGGCGGGGCTCTGGTGGCTCTGGGCATTCAGGAGCACCGCCCCGCTCTCAACCTGCTCCCACTCCTGCTGTCCTCCCTCCGACAGGCCCGAGCCTGAGCCGTGAACATGCGCTGACCTGGTCACACCATTAAAAAAACTGAAAAAGATGTGGCGCTGTATTATGTGGGTTGAGTAAATAAGATGTTGGTAACCAAATCTTGGGGGGGGGAAACGATTGCAGAAATAAGACGGAACGAGTTAAAACTGATCTCACTTGAAAACAATCTTCTAATTTCCATTATATGAATATCAAAAACCTGATATCATATTTGGTTTGGATTGTGAGAGGATTCAGAGCCTATAGTTAATATTAAACTCCACTATTAGCCCATTGTCTGAGCCATTGTTAGCTACGAGGTTAACTAGCGCACAACAAATAGGTTTTGATGATCCGGTACGTTAACGTACAGGTCGATTCAAAGCTGTCTGTAAATATATTCAGGCTTCATAAAAGGTTTGATGAAGTTTGTAAGAAGGCAAGCGGTGATCTAATAGGAATTGGTCTTGGGAGGAAATTTAAAGAGACAGCGCATCCAAAAATGAACATTTACTGTTCGTTTACCCTCAGGACATCCGAGAGACTTTTTGTTTTTTTACTTTTGAAGTGATATTTTATCTTATGAAGTGATTCTGAAGTGACATTATTACTGTATATATGCCTGTATATGTCCTGTTAACTCTCAAAAGTGCTGAGAACAATTGATTTCGGCTAGGAACTTTAAAGGAACACTCCACTTTTTATTTTTATTTTTTGAAATAGGCTCATTTTACAACTCCCGTAGAGATAAACATTTGAGTTTTGCCCTTTCTGTCCATTCAGTCGATCTCCAGGTCTGGTGGACCACATTTAGCTTAGCTTAGCATAAATCATTGATTCGGATTGGATCGTTAGCATCTGCCTCAAAAATGACCAGAGTCTTTATAGTTTTCCTAGTTAAAGCTCGAGTGTTTGGTCCTTTTAAAGGGAGATGCTAACGGTCCAATCTGATTCAATGATCTATGCTAAGCTAAGCTAAAATGCTCACGAGAGCCGGCTGAATGAATTAAAAAATTGTATAACTCAACTGTTTAACTCTAGGGAAGTCTAGGGAATGAGCCTGTTTCCAAAACAAAAGTGGAGCGTTTGTTAAATGTTCTACACAAAAGTCACATCTTGGATAGCCCGAGGAGAACAACATTTCATTCATGGGTGCGCTATCCCTTTAAGAGTTCATCAGCTTACATTGTAATAATTATATTTTTGTATTTATACATTCATTTCCGCTTTCCTCAGTTAATTTAAAGAAAAAGACGTTTTGTTTAGTCAATGGAAGTAGGTTTGCTTCCTTTTTCATGCTCTTTTAAGGGAAAGTGATGCCAGGGACTGCCTTTGAGAGTTTAGTTTCATGTCTGGACTTGTTCATGCTTATTTGAATTGTTTTCAATGTGTAATAAGGCGAATGGACTAAGTTATTAACCACTTTAACTCCCCGCATCTTCTGCGTTGCCAAATCTGCATTGGTCTTCTAGTTAAAACGCCATGCCGTCCATCAAATTAAAGCACTCTCAAAGGGATACTTCACCAAGAAATGACTATTCCGTCGTCATTTACTCGTCCTCAACCTGTGTGAGTTTCCTCTAAGACAAATACGATATTTTGAAGAATGTTGGAAACTAAACCATCGGCAATTTCTATAGTAGGAAGAAAAAGTCGAACACTACTGTCAGCTTTGGTTAACAACATTAAACTTTGGAAAGAAACTCGTATTGAGATTGAGCATATTGGTGACGTCATTTTCATTTTGGGGTGAATTCATTCCACATGTGTTTTTTCAAAGGTAAAAGTCTTTCAAATATGTCCAAGGTTGCTTTCGCTTCTGTAGACTCTCGGTTGTTTTTCTCCAAGTTGATCATTTGCTCAATATTTGACTGTCAGATCATAACACACACACACACACACAGACACACACTCACTGTTTAACCACAATCTGTTTTAACAAATATCGTCAATTGCTTTAGATTCCTGTAATAAAAGTCATAGAGCAGTTTAATGGACTTCCTGTGTCAGTCAGAATGCACCTCTGTCTCCAGTGCTTGTGCTTTTAGATCAACCAAGCATGAAACATTGTCGCTCTGCAATCTCTGTGATTCACCTTTCCGTGAGTCCGAATCTGTTGAGGATTCATGTCATACACACATGGCCGGGTTGGTTGGTTCTGGTGCGATCACTTCTGAGCTGTTATTCCCCTACTGTGTGAATATGTGGCAAATAAACGCATACTGACATCACGTTTGGTCTCTCAGTTGCAGAAATATTCAGATCATCTGCTTTGGTTTATTGAGGCTCAAAGAAAGAGAAAATCACAAACGGTTTCATTTCATGACCAGAAAATGTGGATCAGTGAAAAAGAAGTCAAGATGAACATCTTAAATGATCGAAATGCTGTTGTTTTTCTCGAAAGATAACGTCTTTATTAGGTGATCCAACTCTAACACATTTTGTTCTCCAAAATTAACGGCTTATTGAAAACATTTTTACATTTTTCTCAAGATTTAACTTTATTTTTAAACGAAATTAATGCTTTTTTCCTCTGAATTTAATGAGTTTATTCTCAGTTTAATTTTAATATTTTTCTCCAAATTTTACGCATTTTCTTTCATTAAATGTTTTTTCCTCTGAATTTAATGAGTTTATTCTCAATGTTTTATTTGACATTTTTTCTCAAAATAAAAAAAAATTCTCAGAATTTAGAGTTTTTTCCCGTAACATTTTTATTTCCACGTTTCTCGAAATGTAACAATTTTCTTTACAAACATTAAATAATTTTAATAATATTGTTTAATCTTATTTAATCTCAACGTTTTATTTCCACGTTGCTTGAAAAAAAGAATTTCCTCTGAGTTTAATGAATTTATTCTCAATGTTTTATTTCAACATTTTTTCTCAAAATTGAAACGCCCTTTTTTCTCAGAAACGAATGAGTTTATTCTCAACATGTATCTAGAATCTGGCAAAAGGCCCCAATCTTCTTCTGTATTTAGAATATTATATTCATTTACAATAGTATTGATGTGCATTTTGGCAGTCGTCTTACTAAGATTTCACTTATTCAAATACAGTTTAAGTTTCTTGATTGTATATGTGATGTAGTATATTTATTGTTGAGATAAAATGAAAAACGTAACAATGTAACAGCTATGGAAATTAAGTCTAAATTAGGAAAAAAACACTTTAAGGACCAAATGTTGATTTATATTAGTTATATTAGTTACTTTCCATTCATTTAAAAACCTAGAATGAAACTATTATTTATGCAGCATTTGGCATTAAATACCTTCCAGGGCTTCACAATTGAATTCAACTGACCATTTCAATTTTAGATTGAAAAAACAAACAAACCCCAAAACAATTCTGGGTTTGTTTTAAAAAGGAACCGCAGCAAAGCATTTCTGCACCTCGAAACCTGTCATAAGAGCCCATTTTTGTAAACTGAGTTTTATACATCATCTGAAAGTTGAATAAATAAGCTTTCCACAGTTAAATGCTTTGTAAGGACATGACAATATCTGGCAGACACACAACTATGTGAAAATCTATAATCTGAGAGTTCAAAAGAATCAAAATACTGAGGAAATCACCTTTAAAATGGTCAAATCGAGTGCTTAGCAATGCATATTCCTAATATAAAATTAAGCATATTTAAGGTAGGACATTCTCAAAATGCCTTCATAGAACATAATCTTTATTTAAAATTCAGATGTTTGTGTCAGAAATTAATTTTTAATTGACCCATTTTCTTCCCCCCCATCACAAAGTTTCCCCATGCAACATAAAACTGGCTTTGTTGTCCAGGGTCACAAATATTAATGACCAAAATAAACAGAAGCAGACTGCGGCTTTTGTTTTTTAACTAAAAGTATTTCTAGATTTGTTTTATTTCCTAACAGCCACATTCATGAACAACATGATTTTTTTGGCATGCAAGAAATAATTACCAATAATAATAATAATACAGGCTCTATGGTGTCACTATGACTAAAAGACTTCCAGTCCTCAGTGATGAATGTGCAGTGCTGTACATCTGGACCCTGTAAACATCCATCTTTGTGCCCATTTTTATCTACACACCAAATAAAGCTGAAATGATTACAATTCTCTATATTTGTGCCTGTTATTAATGTCAATATTAAAACAACTTATTACAACAATGTACATCTAATTTACAATGGACAGAGATGTATATGAATCCTCTCAGTGACTGGTTACATCTACAAACAGTATAAGATGCTGATTTTGTCATGTAGAAGGAATAAAGTCTAGTTTCTTGTGTCTCTATGACCAGGCTCTATGTTTAGTCACTATCCACACACTGGACCATGGCAGAAATCTGAATTATGCGCCAGATGATTTGGGAACAAAAGGGGCGCTATTGGCCGTTTACTTTTAGAGCTGATTGGTCACGAGTGTGTAAATAGCAGTGTGTGTGTTCAGGCGTCTTCAGAAAACGCTCTGTGCGTGTTGGGAAAGCGCTGGTGGTTGTAGTCTGGATCATCACTCAGTCGCTTCTTTATGTCAGTCTTCACCTGAAAGACAATTGGAGTAAAATGGTGATTAAGACAGTGTCAGTGGTTTTCCATTACGAGAGCAAGATTACAAGTGGTAGTCGATGGATATGAAACCTCTAAAGTTTAAACTCACAAAAGCGGTATGGAAAATTAGTATTTTATATTTTATACACACATATATATATATACATATATATACATTTTATATACATATATATACATTTTGTGTCTGAGCAAATTCGCTACCCTTTTGTTATGTTCAGGATGAAAACATCCACTAAGTTAAACAGGTGTAAAAATGCATCAGATAATTTATAGTTCAATTTGTTTTGCATAAATCTGTTAATCAACCTCAGTCCTGATCAAAACTACTAAATTGCTGAGCAATTAAAGAGTTAAAATCCTGTAATTTTCTAGGTTCACAAATGATGTCACTGATTTGGTAAAAACACACAAAATGACGTATTTTCAATATAAAAAGTAATTGTGGACTGGATCTGTTTTTTCCTTTTATCAAAGTCTTGGACGTGTGAAACAACATTGCCTTTGATGCATTTTCATTTTCTCCCCATTGACTTCCATTAGAGCCACATTTGGTGGTGCATAAATGCACAGTCTTTGTTTTTATTTACTCCACATAGTTCTGAGAGCTGAGATGCATATTTTGATTTTCTCAGACACATCAATGTAAGTGTGCAAAGGTCACTTACACACTCACAGACACACAAACACACACTTTAATTTGCTGTTATATAAAATCCAGAAACTAAGCTTATTTTTTTGCACAGGCCTATCTAAAGGGTTAACGGTGCCAACTGATGATCAACAGTAAAAATTACAAATTTAACCACTTCCCAACAGGGAAACCCACCAACAATCAAAAATGCATGATTATATGGTGTCATGGTTTTGTAATCAAAAAAATGTGGTTCTAATGGAAGTCAATGGGGCAAAATCAGCCACCAACAGTAAATTAGGGAGAAAAGATAAAAATCTAACAATGCATCAAAGCCAATGTTGTTACTAATCGTTCACATGTCCAAGACTGTGATAAAAGGTAACAAAAAAATCCAGTCCACAACTACTTTTTATATTGAAAATACGTCATTTTGTCTGTTTTTTTTCACCAAATCAGTGACATAATTCATGAACTTGGCAATTAAAGAGTTAAAATCCTGTAATTTTCTAAACAATTTAGTAGTTTTGATCAGGACTGAGGTTGATTAACAGATTTATGCAAAAGAAACTGAAAAAAATATTTATCTGATGCTATTTTTACAGCAGTTCAGTGGATGTTTTCATCCCGAACATAACAAAAGGGTAGTTATTTTGAACAGTGCACAAGGAATAAGGGCTCCTATTATGCAATCTGTACACAGTGAAATGTAAACTTTCACAAAATGTGTTCCCAGAATGTTTCAGTAAAATTTCAAATGAAAATATTTCACAGATTATTTATTCTCACACATTTATTATGACAATTTTTGTGTGGAAGCAAAAACAAGCCGTTTTCCTAGGCTTCTCTTTAAATGCAAATGAGCCTCTGCTCCCCTCCCCCTTTATTCAGAAAAGAGTGGTGCCTTTACACCGTGTGCCTCAGTTACTCGAGCAAAACATATGGATGTGTTTTAAAATCTTGTCAGTTTAAACTCTTGACATGAGGTTTTCAATTAGTGACAAAGACTTCTCAAGATGGATCAGGATTTGTTCACCTGTCGTGCATATGCTTCCTGCAGCTCTGGGGTCTCCAGCTCTCCCTGTAGGCTGTCTGGGGCAGTGACCGGTCGCACTCCTGCTGTTCGGGCAGCTCGACTCACGGCTTCAGCAAGAGAGAGGTGAGGTCCTTCCCCCTGTGCCGTCTGTAAAACACACAAATATTAGGGGCAGCTCAACACAACATTTTCAGGCCAAAACTGGAATCTTTACATGACAATGTCGTTTTTGTGACTGAAATTCATTTTTAATTTTATGCATTTTCATTTTTATGCAAGTGGAAGTTTTTAAAAATGCTGCCTTTGTTATGTCTGTGTAAACACAAGAGTCATTAAAAATGATGACGTCATGCGCACGCATAGAACATGTTTAGAGGTGTGTAGACTAAAGGCAGGCACAAACAAACAACAACAACAAGGGAGTAACAAGATGACACTGGCCTGGTGTAAGTAGTACAGCATTTTTAGATGTTTTCACGGACATGTAAACTCAGAATGTTTTGGAAACGTTGTTGTGTAAACGTGAAACTTTTAAAATGCTAGGAAAAACTGTTTTGTAAGCTTTGTTTACACTAGTGGGTTCTGTTTGAAACAGTGATTTAGAACGAAACCGCTTCTCGTCCATATTGAAATTTTTACTGCTATAAAAGAAAGAAAAATCTCTGTCAACACTAGACTCAAAAAATAACGTTTGCTGTTTGTCCAAACAACTTATTTAAAATAAGCTGAAACAACTCCATTCTTGAGTTTTTTGGTGGGGACAACTGAATTGCTTTATGTTCAATCCACTTTCATTTGTAAAAACTAATAGGTTAACGTAATTCCTTCATGTTGTCCCAACACAAATCAATTGTGTGGAACCCAGCATTTTTTACAGTGAGCATAAAACACATGATATGATATGACATCCATACTTGCAGTCTAGTGGTTGTGTAATGATCATATGAGAGGCGCTTTTGAGAAAATTGGCAAATGATATGCAATAGTCCAGAAGACCAATCAGAGACTGATTTTGGACAGCCACGCCTCTCTAAACTATGTGGTTCAGTCTATTTACATTGAAATGGGAAACCAGTGTTTCCAAACTAAAACAGGGTTTGGAACTTTCAAAACACTCAAAAGTCAAAGACGCCAGAGTAGTGCGGATGCCAAGCGTTAAACAAAAACGCACTAGTGTAAATTTCGCCTTAATATGGATATAATATTTACAAACTGCTGATTTAGCGTTTTAGCATTTTAGTTTTGAGTGAATGTCAGTGGAGTTCAGACCTTTCTCCTCTTAGCCGGCATCCCGTGCATATACGCATCAGACAGAGGAGGCTGTGCTTTTATCTTCCTCTGGGTCAACATGTCACGTCTGATGATGGGAACCCACTCCTGATTAACAGAAAAATGACAAAACATTCTTATTACTTCTAGTAAACTAGAGATGATAAAGGTCATAAATAAAAGGGATTTGAAGAATAAAACGATGATAAAGTTTTATTAATTAAAACAAATCAGTACATTAGAATGTGTCCTTTTGTATTTACCATATTTACAGAAGGCACCTATTAAAATCTCATTCATAGTTTATCATGTCAGGCAAAATTATTAAAAACATATTAAAAATGCAGCCCCAAAACACTAATTAATTGCCTTTTTAAATCTTTATACTCTGCACCTATCCTTTAAACCACAAGGTTTTACCCACTTGTCAGATAATAATAATAATGAATGAAACTATAATATCATTTAGCATGATCACTTGTGCTTTCATATAATCTATGTTTAAGTACAGGCCAGAATAATTGTCATTTAACATTATTATAAATATATCTATTGTTTGTCATTTTATACTATTAGGTATTTATTTGAATAATTCATCCCAAAAGTAAAAATGACATTTTAGTGTACATTAGAATTTCAACAATGTAGAAACAAATATGTTGTATATAATGCAATATCATCAACTATAATATGCAATCTGGGCTCTGCCAAAAGCAAGTATTGTAAAATGTCAAATACTATTTTTAAAATAAGACGAGTCAACATTTATAAGCGATCATATTTATTACCAAATTTGATTTCTGTAAAAAAAAAAAAAGAAAAGGAAAGATTAAGAATTTTTTTAATACCCAACCTTAAATTTGATAGAGCTGACTTTAAAGTCCTGTTATATGCTAATTTACATTAAATGAATGACAAAAGAAACTTTTATGAGATACACTGAATCAACAGAAAATGGAGTCTTACAGGTGGAACCGTCGCAGCCCATGGCTCAGCCTCTCCAGTTGACTCCTCCCTTTCTGCGGTTGCCATGGCAGCGGCTCCTCGCATCTCTACTGCCGATGGTCTGCCGGGTGCTTCATCTCCATCAGTGTCTCCCGAGGATCTCAGCACTTCCTCTGCTGTGGTGGCAGGAGCAGGAGACAGACCCTCCTGGAATAGATCATCACATATTACCATCAAAACATAATTTATAGTGCAAATCCACACCCAGATGTCTTCCAGACCTAAGAGACAGACATTACACAAAGGACACTGACCGATGACGCAACTCAATGTCTCTTGTCACCAAAGCAAGATTTAGTCAAAGAAAAATACATGTTAGGTTGTAAAAACTTTTCGAAACCCTTTTCCTTTCTGAATGAAATGCCTACTTTACCACATCTAATCAGCTCGCAGTAGAAAAAAAAACAAGCCATGGCCACTGTTTTCTCATGTAATATTCCATTTCTCTAGGAGCTGCATCAAAATACAAAAAACAAAACCTGTCGCAGCTTCCATGTTCATGCAGACTTTAAAAATGTCATTTACTTCAGCAATGTCAAAGATGAATTTTCGGGATAATCATGCAAGTCTTCAGTGTCACATACTCCTCAAGAAATGTAGTACTATTAATGATACAAACATCTGTGCTGGTTAAGTTTTTGGTGGAAACATTTTTTTAATAGGTGGAAACTATTCAATTAATCAGGGGCGACACGGTGGCGCAGTGGGTAGGACGATCACCTCACAGCAAGAAGGTCGCTGGTTCGAGCCTCGGCTGGGTCAGTTGGCATTTTTGTGTGGAGTTTGCATGTTCTCCCCGTCTTTGCGTGGGTTTCCTCCACAAGTCCAAAGACATGCGCTATAGGTGAATTGGGTGAGCTAAATTGTCTGTAGTTTATGTGTATGAATGAGTGTGTATGGGTGTTTCCCAGTGATGGGTTGCAGCTGGAAGGGCATTCGCTGCGTAAAACATATGCTGGATAAGTTGGCGGTTCATTCCGCTGTGGCGACCCCTGATTAATAAAGGGACTAAGCCGAAAAGAAAGTGAATGAATGAATATTCGATTAATTGAAAGTTCAGAAGATACCTTTTTAAAAAAAATAGAAATAAACACCACATTTTAATCAAGTTAATGTGTCCTTTAAAACTTGAGCTGCCCAATTCTGGATAAACTAAGAATGCTAGAACTGACTAATAAAGACTGAATAAATCAGCATTTTTAAACAATCTCTTTAATGAATTGTTCATTGACAAATACATTTTTAATAGTCTACAGCCTTGATTTGAAACATCAAGTGTCTTTTTTTTAAACTGTGGTTTGGATCTTTACCATAAACATCAGTGTTTATATCTCAACTATAAACTGTTATCCCAGCTATTCTAATAACAATTTTCATATTTGTAACAGAAACAGTAATACGGCTTGAAAAGCCTAAAAACTGAAGCTGTACATCAGCTGTTTCAGCCAGGTATGATAAACATATGGAAAACGCAATCATTTATAAACAAGGCCAGGAGGGTGTTTAAATCGACCTTGCAATCCTTTGATTCATCACACAGCTCGGATAGTTCACCCAAAAATGAAAGTTCTGTCATCATTTACTCATCCTTGACTTGTTCCAAACCTGTTTGAATTCTTTTGTCCTGTTAAAGACCAAAATAACATATTTTAAAGAAAGCGGATAAACTGTAACCAGTGACTTCTATAATATGTGTTTTTCTTACTATGGATGTCTGTGGGTACAGGTTTCCAACATTCTTTAAAATATCTTCATGAATGGGTTTGGAACAAGGCAAAGGCGATTAAATGATGACAATATACATTTTTGGAAGAACTATATCTTTAAAGTATGTACAGTTGACAGCTACAATTTTAAGCTCAATATTGTTAGCCCCCTTACTAAATGATTATTTTTGATTGGCTACAGAACAATCCACTGTAGTCCAATGACTTGCCTAATTAACCCAATTAATTTACTTAAGTCTTTAAATTGCACTTTAGGCTGAATACTAGCAAAATAACTAGTAAATCATTGTGTACTGTCATCATGGTACAGACAAAAGAAATTAGTTTTAAAACTATTATGTTAACAAAATATCCTCACCTTTAAACAGCACTTGGGAAATAAGAATTATAATTTCACAGGAAGGCTAATCAATTATAAGCATGTATGGATATAATTATGAGAAATAATGGTATATATACTTCCATATGTTTTAATAATCATTATTTTAAAATAATAATTTTCAATGTGACAGTAAACCTGACTCTTTCTCCTGCTAAAACGTACCTCCACACTCATATTTTCTGACTGCTGGCTTGACTGTGCACCTGCTTCTGTTCTCTGAGCAGACTCGCTCTGTGCATTAAAAAACAGAAACATATTCACTCCTACATTCTGTGGCTCATTTGATAAATTAATCTAAATGAGAGGTTAAAGTACCTGCGTATAGATGATGTAATGCTGGATCTGGTCCTCAGTGACCGGATTGTGCTCTAAAATCACATGCAGCCTCATGGACATCATACTGGTCAACCAGTTCACCAGACTGGGGTTCACTTCTGCTGACATCCTCCTCTGAGGGAAGATCAAAATATGAAGGATATGCTTTCAATGCAACCCCAATCCACATTCAGGAGGATTAATTGATGGATCTTACAATTCTGTGGTTGATGACGGTGGTCAATGCTCTTTGTTCTCCTCTTAAGCAATAGAGATTGAGGGCCAGACACTCAAAAAGACCCTGCGTGCACAGATACAGCAAACGCTGGCCAAATGTGTTGTCTGGAAAAACATAAGCAAGAGATTGATTGATAAACATTTTATAGTTTTCCAACACGTTCAACATTTCTAACATTATAAAAATGTATTCTATATATACAGTATATTCTATGGTTTAGAAAATGGCAATAAAACATAACAATAACTTAGTTACAATATCTTGATAATGTCAGATAACCGATAGAAAGGTCAAGCAAAACTAATTCAGACTGCTAGCATGACAATATTTACACAACCATTAATACTTTGTTGGGCCTCAATGTGAGGCTTTAATCAACTGCACAATGTCAAGCTGGTTCATGCAAAGTTGAACTCAAATATTTACTTTCTGCAACAGCCTCTCCGGGTCTTGTTGGCTTTCTAGTCCACTGTATCAATTTGTTTTGTGTAATATATATTTTTAGTTTACTTTTACTGTAGTATCCTGCACCCATTAGCAAAAAAGCAGACTGAGGAACAGCTTTTTCACCAGAGCTGTCTCCCTTTTGAAGTCTGCCCCCTACTGACTGTTTTGCACCCCCTCATACACCCTCACACTCTCCTCATAACTTGCACTCCCCATAAACACTGCATTATTTAATTTTTGCACAAATAAAATTGCACATATTCATTGCACAAATACACCTTGAGTTGTACATATCCTCTGCACATATACTTTTGTAATTATGTTCATATCTAACTGCATACTTTTGATTATTAACAGCAACCTGTACATATATTCATCGATTGTTAATCTTCGTTCATAGTTAATACAACCTGTATATAATCTTCATAGTACTGTAAATATTACCATAGTCTTTCTATAATTGCACTTTATAACTTATACCTATATCCTGCACTTGCTGCTATTGCACTCCTGGTTAGAGCTAAACTGCATTTCGTTGCCTTGTACTTGTACATGTGTAATGACGATAAAGTTGAATTTAATCTAATCTAAAATAAATAAAATAATAACACATATATATGTTGTCTGAATAATTTCTGGTTTGACTGTTTATATTGACCTTATTCTTTAGGTCAATTGGAAAATCGGAAACAACTAGAATGTTTTTAGCCCAAGGCTTCTGGTCTCATTCATTTCCATTGATTTTTAGACATAAAAAAGCTTGTTATGCTGCTTGATATTGCAAACTGATGTTTGGTAGTAGGTAGTAGTTAGGTTTAGGTGCTGGGTAAGATTAAGGATATAAAATAAGATCATACTTTATAAGTGCTAATAAACAGTTAATATCTTAATAATAGGCAAGTAAAAGCCGGTATTAAATGGTGTGAATTGTTACTTAAACTAAAGCATTACTATAAATCTAATGATTTTTTAAGTATTAACTATTAATGACATTTGTACTTTACATTCTCTTTGAATGGTTATTATACAGTATACCCACATATCATAAGCTTTTGACTTTAGTGTAAAGGTGTCTCTAAGAGGACAAAAGTGTGTTGGTCACCTGTACAGCGAAGAATATGAGTAGCCATGCGAGTGAACTGTTGTCTCAGGAAGGACATGTTGGTTTGAATGATGTCCACTCCTTCTCGAACATTTACTGTAGACTGAAACAAATACAGCACAGGAACTATCAGTTAATGGTAACAGCTGTTCACACAAAGGATGATAATAAATATAAAGTCTTATTTATCATTCTAGGTACACGCATCTATTGACAAACCACTGCAGCATGACAAACGTATCAATCTTTATCTGAAAATTAACAATTGAGCAGGAATAATGAATTGATTTAGTTTGAACACGTTTCAGAGCAATATTTGTGTTTGATGTTATTTCATGGGAAATGTACATTTTTGCTTGAATTTTCTCTTTTTGGCCAATCAAGAGCTGTAAAGAAATTAAAATTTATTTACATGGAGTTAATACTGACATTTTTAAATTACATGTTTTTATTAAACTAGACATTATATTTTTTAATCATATAAGATGGTGCGTGTTATTTGAAATGTAAAAACTCTGTGTCCATTTTTGTATTAATTAAAAACAAGGTAAGACAAATGAGGTACAAAAAAACACTTACAAAACTCTCTGCAATGTACTCCTCGAGTTCATTGATCAGATCCTCAGAAGCACTCTAAAAGTTAAATTAAAAACAAAAACAAATCAGTCTCTGCAACATGCACTCAAAAACAAAGTCTAAGATAATGAATATTACTCTGACTGTTAGCAATATTCAAACCTATGATTTCAAAATGCACATTACAATGACCAGTAAATCCAAACACAGAATGAAAGATCTGACTGCAATAGGACTCAAAACGTCACTCAGATATTTCACTTTCCAATTTAAAAAAAAAAAGATATTGCAAAACATAGAGCTTTGACAAGTCTTCTAATTCTAAGATGTTCAAACCCTAGAATCAATTCCCTCTTGAATCTATTCTGAGCTTTGCTTTTAACAGGCGCTGTATGCTTTACAAACTCTGCTCAGCCTGCATTTAATTCCTTACAAAGACCACTCAAACCAAAAACAATCATTAATAAAGTTAAGAAAGCAGTGTTTACATTAATCTTGTGACATAATAGCCAAATTATATTGACCCAGTGAAATGCACAAGGACTCTTACTCATGGAAATTTGAGTGTATGAGTAAAAACCAGCCTAGAGCACCATTGCTGTTAAAAACGAAACTCAGAATCGATTCAAGAGTGAACAGCGATACATTTTGAAAATCTCAGAATTGATGCGGAATCGTTTTTTCCCCAAATGTTTTTTCAAAATCGAACAAAAATGTTTAATAGAATATGACAGGGTTACCCAATCCTGCTCCTTAAGGGACAACATGCAACAATTTAGCTCCAATGCACTTAAAAGTTTCCGCTAATCAACAATACCTTGAATAGCTGGTTCAGATTGTGCTGAGGATAAACTCTTTATCCAGAAACAGGATTAGACACCCAGGCTTGTGAGAGCTTCATGTGGTACCAACATAACAAAAGTCACATATGAAAGCAGTGTGAGCTCAGACTCACAGCGATGTTGGCATCAGTGGGCTCTCGACCCTGCAGATAGTGCTCCGTAAAGAAGGCTGTAAGCTGGGGCTGGATGCGGCTCAGAGGTTGAGGATTACCATGCAGAAGCAGAACCATGTCCACCATTGAGAAACTCTGACACACCAGAGACAGCAGATCTCCAAAAAACCCTACCAACAAACATACAGTACGTTTACAAAGACAATACTTTGATTAAGGATCCACTAGAGCTGTACAATACATTGGTATTTTAGCATCGATATTGCAATGTCTGCATGTGCTACTTTTCAAAGAGAGTTTAAAGTATTCAGGTACAAGAAATTCTAATGTTTGTAGCTTTAACAAATATTATTTGCATTTATTTATACAATGAAGACTATAGTGATATTTTATATTTCATTATTCAATTTCTGTACCTGAATATACTATTAAGACTACCCAGGAAACTACAAAGCACTGTTTGTTTCATTGGTATCTTTGCTCTGTTGTGTTAATCAATGCTTGTTATTTGTTTATTATATTTTATGCAGATTCACTTCCTTCCAAAATCATATCATCATATCATCCTATTTTAGTCTATTTTGTGTTGGCGTGGGTTTCCTCCGGGTGCTCCGGTTTCCCCCACAAGTCCAAAAACATGCGCTATAGGTGAATTGGGTAAGCTAAATTGTCCGTAGTGTATGAGTGTGAATGGGTGTTTATGGATGTTTCCCAGAAATGGGTTGCAGCTGGAAGGGCATCCGCTGCGTAAAACATATGCTGGATAAGTTGGCGGTTCATTCCGCTGTGGCGACCCCAGATTAATAAAGGAACTAAGCCGAAATGAAAATGAATGAATGAATGAATACCCAAATCTGTATATGGTAGCGTAATGAAGACAAACTGTATGTTGTAATGTAAACTTCTAAAAGGAACATTGAATTGGGATGTAATGCCGTGCCATTAATTTGATCTATGTACTATAACATAAGAACATGAAAGAATATTCTAAAAGCAACTCATGTAAACATTGTAATCATAACATTGTCTTATTGGGAATAAGGTAAATAAATAGTTTACTTATATGTACCTATAGACAATGATTCTTACATTGTGGCATTGAGCTGTACCAAATTTTTGAGTTGCCTTAAAGGTACACAAAAGCACCCACCCACTGCGTCTCCAGCCCCAGGGGTAAAGAGGTTGCTGGTCTGGGACAGTCTCTGGATGAACTGGGCGATGCTCTCAGTGTTGCCTTGACCAGCCCCCAGAGAGCCCATCATGGTGGACAGCACGCCTTGCACTATGCCTGTGAAGAGCTCAGGGCTGAGGGTCTCCGCTCCTCCACTGGCAGGCTGAGGGGTGGTGGTGGGGGCGGGTCCTGAAGGAGCAGAGGGTGGCGTGGCTTGTGAGGGTGGAGGCTGCTGATTTGGTGAAGGAAACACAGGCTGGCCCGACTGGAAAGAAAGCAGAGTGTTTAAGTACACACATTTGGTAAGATCAGATCAGAAAACATAAAGAAAAGCATAAGTGGTAAATCATAATTTTTTTAAGCAAAAAAAAAAAAAGGTACTATATTTAAATGTAATATGTTTATAACAGTTCCTTGAAGCTGAAAACACTGAAATAAAGAAATAGCTGGTGCAGAATCCTGCTCTAAACCTGATTAAAAATCTATGGCAAATGTTAAATTCATTCAAAGCAAAGTGCCTGTTCATTTCCTACTCATTTCTGACTGCTGTAACTTTCAGAAAGTTTTTTGTAATCTTTTGCATGCTACATTCACTGCTGTTTTTATAATGGACCTTTTCACAAGCCGGTTATGACACGTTTAATGATCATCAGCATCTTAAATCCTTGAAAGATTTTAATATTAGATTTTTTTTTTT
>CAIGQW010002378.1:2776607-2788230 GCA_903798125.1 Danio choprae
TTTCTGTTTTATTTTGAGGACTGGCTGGAAATTATTATTGCTTTGTATTATTAACGTTAACTTATGACCAACATTTTCGTGGAGACGTTCCATTTCATTTTGTCACAATCTACATCTTTGTAATGGGAAGCCTCAATCTTATGCACAAGTAGAAGTGAATGAATAAACCCATGCTATGCAGCTCATAAATGAGTGGAAAAGCAAGCAAATAAATCATGTGGATGGCAAATACAAATATGGGATACAAATCATAATCTGAGTGTTTTTTGGTACAATGTAGGGGGCAATTATTCATTCATTCATTTTCTTTTCTGCTTAGTCCCTTTATTAATATGGGGTCGCCACATCGGAATGAACCGCCAACTTATCCAGCATATGTTTTTACACTGCGGATGCCCTTCCAGCTGCAACCCGTCACAGGGAAACATAAACACACACTCATTCACACACATACACTATGGACAATTTAGCTTTCCCAATTCACCTGTACCTGAATGTCAGGTAATTCACCTGCATGTCTTTGGAATTGTGGGGGAAAGTGGGCAATTAATCAAAAGCAATTTTCATGCACATTATATCAGTAAAGTCAGTTCTAGTAACTTTTCAGCATGTGATTTGAGATGGAGAAGCATTTAAGACACAAACAACTATAATTTACTGCAATGACAAACTATGCAAAATCACTTTCAAAATCAGTTTAATTGGACAATAATGTCATTGACAGTGGTTCTGTGGTAATGCCAGCTGTTTGTGTAGCTTCTCAATGAACTACGGCTCTATGTAGTAAATGTGAAAATTTAATAACATGTATTTACTCTGAAATCACTTTGTCGCTTCAGTCGAGTGTTTGAGATAAATCCGTCTGTGAGACAATTCCATAGTCATGTGATTAGAAGTCATGCTGAAATCAATAAAAACTGTTACATTTTCTGTTTATAATGCAAGGCTATGGGATTTCCTGGGTTTCTTCTTTATGGCGTATTTGGAGGTTCAAGTGAGAGCGCCCTCTGGCATTTGGAGGAGATTTACTACTGATCACACAACCGTGCTTCCCTAAAAGATGTGCATGACAATCACTGCTTTGCTTAATCAAGTTTGCGATTACATTTAGATTAATAGCATAGCTGTCAAGTAAAGTTTGAATTCCAAATTTTGGTGAACCTTTTCACAACTTTTCCCATAATGATCACATGTTTATATGCAGGGAGTTGGTGCTTATTTGTTGCAGTTTGTAAACAAACAGTAAAAGCAATCAATCAAATGTATTTAGACTTTCTCTGTAAAGATAACATGACTTTTTATACCATCACACTTTAACAGCTATTAGTTTACAAACTCTGCAGAAAGGTTTCACACCTGACGCCAATGTGAACGCTAAAGAAATGCCACATGTATTTTACAATATATTTTTAACACATATTTATGCATATTTCTATCATGAACGCTCCTACTTGTCCTTGACCATAATATTGTTCTCTTACTTTGGTCCAGACGGAGTTTCTCCTTCTGTCTGTGAAGCAGAGGATGAGAAGGATGATGGAGGTGGGGAGCTGTCCATTGGATGTGCTGAGAATGATGATGAAGATGGTTGAGGAGGTGGAGTCTCCTGCCGAGACGGTTCACTTGATTGACCCTGGAACAAAAAAATATTTCTTTATTTAAACCTAACCTGATAATAAGCATCAAGTTACATGAGTTTTAACTTATAATAAAGGAAGTCATTAGAATGTTTTATTTGTAGGATATATGTTTCCTCTGCACCTCAAGCCTGTGGATTAAAGCCTGAGTCTCCCGCAGCAAGTTTTCAGCCAGATGGAGCCTCATCCTGGGCTCGCTCTGCACCGATTGGTCCACATTGATATGGACGTCCACGGAGCCACTGCTCTGTGAGAAGAAATAAATGACTGTAGATTTGTCCAGAGATAACCTTTTGTTTCAAACAATAGACTGCGACTAGACAAAACACAAGTGCTTGTACGACAAACATTCAGGTACGCTGTTTATAATGCTCATTATTACATAAACACGACAGAAAGGACAAGAGGATGACTCACTCCTGTGCTGGTGCTCACTCTGACATTACGCCCCATTTCTCCAACACCAGCCAGCATCTGCTGCACTGACATCTAGATAAGTGAGAAATTCTGTTTGACAGCATAATCTTTTAGGATTGTATTAAACTGGGTTTCAGAGGTTTAAATGGATAGTTCACCCAAAATGAATATTCGGTCTTGATTTGTTTCAAATCTTTGTGAGTTTCTTTCTTCTGTTAAACACAAAAGAAGATAATCTGCAAAACGTTGGAAACCTGTAACCAATGACTTTCATAGTATTTGTGTTTTCCTACTATGAAAGTTAAGGGTTACAGGTTTTCATTTTTCTTCAAAATATCTTCAACAGAAAAAAGAAACTCAAAAAAGTTTGGAACCACTTGAGGGCGGGTAAATAGTAGGGCTGCATAATATATCACAATGTTTGTATCTGCAATAGTCACATCGCAGGATCTGCAATGTTGAATCGAGATTAAAGTTGACCAGGAGCCACAGTTGAAAACACTCATGATTTGTAGAGTCATTTCAAAGTTGACTCATACAGTTACTGAAACGTTTTCCATATGCATGGGCTTTTATGCCAGGTAAAATATTCAGGCTCAAGAAATTATACCGTTTGTAACTTTAAAAAAAAGAGATTAATTGTAATTATGTACATTTACAATGAAATCTATACAGTGTTATTTGACATTTTTGTTTTGCCATATCGATTAATACTTGTGATTGGTTGGTAGATGAACTCCTCTACAAAATCATCACAATCAGTCTAAAATTATGAACTTTTTCCAAACAGAGCTATTCCAGTCATCTGGTGAAATTGTACTCAATATCGTAACATGTACTGCAGAAAGAAAGTACTGTAATGTCAGTTTTTTCCAATATCGTACAGCCCTAGTAAATAGTGAGTAAATGTTCATTTTCGGCTGAACTATCCCTTTAAGTTATGGTTCATCCAAAAATAAGCATTAACCCTCTCCCACTCTCTTCCAAAACTTTGTGCATTTTTTGCTCACAAAAGATCATATTCTTACAATTTTTGAAACTTTTCAAGAACAAAAAACTCATAATGGTTTGGAACCACTTGAGGCCGAGTAAATGTTTATTTTTTGGTGAAATCTCAATTAAACAGTCACATATTGTGAACATTCTTCCCGTAAGGAAAGCACTGCAACCTGTATTTGCTGTGGGTCCATGATGTTCACCGGCAGGTTAAAAGTGCCCAGCATGACGTAGTTGTTGGCATTACGGTCGTGTGAAGTTGTAAAAGTGGAGGACTGAGAGGTAGAAGATCCACTATCCGCCGCACCTGAAGAGCCGGAAACTCCACCTCCTCCACTGCCAGGCTGACTGCTCTGAGGGGGCGGTCGCTCCACAAGATGAATGACCTTCCCATCAACATCTGGAAAAAAAAAACAAAAAAAAAAACAGCAAGGTTGTGATCAGATGCATTCAAGGCATGTTGTAAGAATACAAATCCATTAATGTCCTCCTATAACCGATAATTAGGAAACTGGAAAGAACAGTAATTTGTTATGAGGCCAATATGTACTCCTTTTGCAAAAATGTACATACTTGTGAGTGTGCACAGCAAGCTTTGGGACACGCTCCATCATCATAATTGCTTCTATAAAGCACTGTTCGGTTGCTTAGTTATGCACATTCTGTCAGTTTAAACTGCCCTGTCCGTCATCTTGTCAAAGTCAACATCCTCCACATTTCCGTTATATTGAATTTTCCCTCATGCTTTAGTATGTTAATCTGTATTTTTATAAGAGAAAAGCTTCTGACTGGATTATTCTAACTTTAAACCAAAGCAAGATAAGGGAAACTAAATTAAATAAATGTCACTAAATGGACTTTATTATTATAAATTATAAAGAATTATAAAGAAAAGAGCAATATGAAAGCAATATCTTCTTCAGGTGTTTTCTTTCATAATTTGTTCCTTTTTGTTTTAATGATAAAACCACTTCTACATACAATGGGCAACGTTTGTGCAGAGCATGCAAATATGAGGCTTTCAGTAACACAGGGCTAAAAGATGTTAAGAACAACATTATCCCTGGGTTAGTTGTGAAAAGCCTATAAGAGTAGTATGTGGCTCCAAAACGCAACTGTTGCTCGTTTACTTTCTGAATGAATCTGTGCTTTAAACAAATCAGTTGAGTGAATAAGTCAGTGACTTACTAATAAGTAAGGCCAGACAGAATCTGTGGAATATTTTTTGCTATTTCTGCGGGAAATTTTGTAAATAATCTGCGGATTTATGCAGCATGATTTTAGGAGTATCATAAATAAAAACTTAATATATGAAATAAAAAATAATATTTTTTTTTACTTTTATCTAATGCAAATCCAATTAAGTCCACTTATTTGGTAAACAAAGCAAGTCTCTCATGTAATAGATCTACTAAAAAACAGAAAATTTTACTTTACAAACTGTATTGTAAATAAATCATATGAACATTTTAATATTACTATTATATCACAATAATATTAGTCAAATTAATTTAAAAACTACATAAAAATAAACTTACATTTACACAAGTAAATACATAGACTCAACGATGGGCTAAAAATCTTTAGAAATCTGCAGATTTCTGTGCGCGCAGATTCCGTGTGGGCCTACTAATAAGTCACTTTTGGCCAACCGCTGACTGAATTGTGCCAAAACTGAAAAGCCAAGTGAAACAACCAGTGAAGAAGTGACTTACTGTATTCTGTGAGTGTCCTTTCATCCTGTAGCACTTTACCCTGGTAAATCAACCTCTGCTTATCCACAGAGATTTCAACAGAAGCAGCGATGTGCTCCTTAAACTGCTTCACTGTCCACTGAAAGTAAGAAAGGTGACATCCAAATTATTAACAGCAACATAATCAATTCATCAATGTAAAGCTTGTTTATTAGAGATTCAACACAGTAGTATAGGTTTATACTGTGCACACAAACTGGACAAACATAAAAGTGAAGCCAAATCATTCTCATCGCCACCTGGTGGCTGGCTGCAGTATAGATCATAAATTCCATCCTCTGTGTACACTAAAAATTCATGTTTCCATAATTTTTAGGACGTTTTTAATCATGCTGAGTGAGGTATGTTTGCTTCAATTTAGTCAACTGATGCCATGAAAAACGACAGTTTAACTACATATTTAGGCTCCAAATGACATCACTGGTGCAAGATGACAGCAACCATACTGGTATTTTAGATTCACTTTTCTATTGTGAAAGGCCACATCTTTGTTGTGTATAAAGTTTATATTCTACAATGACATTGTTTGATGCAAATATATCACAAAGCTCACAAAACACACACCTCTCCTCTGACGGTGAACGTCCTGCTCTGGGAGTCCAGAGTTTTTACGGTGACCTCTATGAGTCCTGGTTCCTCCATGACCTCCCAAAATTTCTTTTAAAAGGTGAGAAGATGGAAAATGTTTCTAAAAATGATTACAAGGACTGGCATCTCTTTAACTAACAGCAGCATCTATACTGTTAACAATAAAAACCAGTACTCATTCTAATCAAAGCTGCAGACTACTAGTTTGACCGCGTATTTTGTCGCCAGCGAAACGTCAAATCTGACAGTGCGGCTTCACCGATTAAAGTGGGTGCGTTCTTGTTTTGTCTCCATAGTAACGCTGGGCGCTACAAGCACTGAAGATGCTAGCGGTCGCATACTGCAATTTATTTTAATACATATTTTCATACAAATTATAAAAACAGCAATGCATATTTGTTTAAAAACACACACGAATAACTTACTGCTACTGTTAAACATCACTGCTATAATATACACGCTAGGCTAACAGGGTTTTTTTTTGCTAACAACTGAAAGCAATTCGGTTACTTCAGAAAAATCACTAACGCT
This sequence comes from Danio choprae, assembly GCA_903798125.1. Classification (NCBI taxonomy): domain Eukaryota; kingdom Metazoa; phylum Chordata; class Actinopteri; order Cypriniformes; family Danionidae; genus Danio; species Danio choprae. Next base: position 2,782,531 of record CAIGQW010002378.1, read on the forward strand.
CAATATGAATAACAGCAACATATATATTTGTTAGATATGGAAAACATTAAACACCTTACATGTAATGGACAACTGTGGTAGTTCGCCGATTCAGGATTTTTAATGCTAATTATTTTATCCTACACAACGGCTATAGAAAGACATGGCTAGCTAAGCAGCTAACAAATCCCATACAGTGGCAGGAAGTGATGTCATGTTGTCTGACAGAAGAAGGATTTCAAAATAATGTTTTTGTGTGTGTGGTGGTTTGTGGTCTTTTTCAAGTTAAGTGTACTCATTTAGGGCCCGATCACACCGAATGCGCGTTTTGCGTTGAGAGGCGCCTTTTTGGAATGATTTACTAACGGCCGCGAGCGTTTTGCGCGCTGCTTATGCGCCCTGAGCACCTCGCGTTTGAACCGCCTGTTGCGCCTCGCGTTTTTGCCGTTGCGCGCCGTGCGCACTTAGTTGAAGAAAAGTAAACTCTGAGCGGGAAAAGCGCGTTACGTCACTCGCGTCTTTTTCATTCTACAATCAAATTAAAGCAGAGGCGGGGTTTCCGTTGAGGCTCCTGCAGCGTTTGTGTTGTCAAGATAACAACCGAGACTTTTGAAGATGGAGGAGAGTTGCTGTTTTGAGTTATCCGAAGCTGTATGACTTCACAAATCTTGAATATCACAATATTATTAAATGTTACAATTATATTAATATCAACAGCAACACTCCCAGCTGATTCAGCCGTTGCCTAGTGACAAAAAAGTGACACTTCTTTTTTTTCTTGTCAACAACAAAGGCAGTGTGCTGCTCCTCGCGGTTTTGGAACGTAAAAGCGCGCTCGGTGTGATCGGCCCCTTGGAAATTAAAGTAATTAATTGAACCATAATGGAGCTGCGGGTACATCTCTATGTATATGAATTTTACATTTTTTAATGTGTATATTAAAACTTAAAAATGTAAGATACATCCAAATTCACGAAATGCATCATATATAGGCACCTTCCTCCCAATATCACCTGCAACCGACTGAAAACTTGAGTGAGCACACCAACTGCTGGTTTATATCGAGGAATAGCAATTACATTCAAAAAGTTAATTTTGCAAAAAACAAACTAACAAACAAAAAAACCAGGGAGGCGGCATGGTGCCTAAGTGGTTCGCACTGTCGCCTCACTGTGAGAAGGTCACTGATTCGAGCCTCGGCTGGGTCAGCTGGCGTTTCTGTGTGGACTTTCCATGTTCTCCCGTGTTCTCGTGGGTTGAACATGCGCTGTAGGTGGCCGTAGTGTATGAGTGCGTGTGTGAATGCGAGTGCATGGGTGTTTCCCAGTGCTGGGTTGCTGGAAGAGCATCCACTGCGTAAAACATACAAAAAGTTGGCGGTTCATTCCGCTGTGGTGACCCCTGATTAATAAAGGGACTAAGCCGAAGGTACATGAATGAATGGAAAAAAGTAGCAGTTGGAAAAAGGCACAAGCCAGCTAGTTATTTAAATGATGGGTGGGGCTCACCGGCTCACCATTGCTCATCTTTCATAAGGATTTCAGCAAATCACTTTGGGCAAATGCAGATTTGATTGATATTTATAAATCTAATAAGCAGTTTACACTGCAGACACTGAATATGCAATCCAGAGGGGCAAGATTGAAGTCGTCTTGTAATGTTCTCAGCAATTGTGAGCAATGTTGTTCAGTAGATGAAGACTTATCTGAATAAATGTCAGCACGTTATTATGATAACCTTAGAATCGCTTTCACAAGAAAATGAGAATTGACCCTCATGCTACCAAATGTCTTATTCTGCCAAAAATCATTAGAATATTAAGTAAAAATAAAGTTCCATGAAGATATTTAGTACGTTTCCAACTGCAAATTTATCGAAGCTCAATTTTCAATTAGTAATTTGCATTGTTTAGCACTTAAAGGTGATTTTCTCAGATGTTTTTGAGGCCTTAGATTGCAGATTGTCAAATAGTCAAATACTGTCTTATCCTAACAAACCATACATTGATTGAAAACTTATTTATTCAGCTTTCAGTTGAACTATAAATCTCAATTTCTAAAAATTGACACGTATGACAAAACCACTTACAAGCTAGTCAATTGAACCTTACAGTTAGACCCCCATATAACTGGCTGAGTTCATTTTCAACAACTTTGTTGTAAGTGAGATGTGGCAGGCTTAAACAAACCAGTGGCACACTGATAACAGCTAGCTCAAAGGCGGAACATATCGATTTGTTGGCAAATTAAACGCAAAGAATATGTGTCCCCGATGGAAGCTCTGCATTTATTCAATTCTCCCATCAGTTCAGATGTGCTACAGCCCTGCTGCCATGACAACAGCATTTATGATGACATCACCTCCCTGGAGTGACTCACACTGCGCAGGTCTGCATAAAAACTCAACAGTGCATGTGCAACAGAAAGAGAAAGAGAGAGAGAAACAAATGAGTTTGTCTGACAGCATTCACCTAAGACGACAAACAACACACACAGCCGGAGACCATTCAGTAGACATCCACATATTTAATTCTCTATGTAACAAAAATAATTACACGTCTTTGTTCAAGGAGCTTTACGATATTGAAAAAAGTGAACAGAAACCAGACATTTAGAAATGCAAAGCACACATACAGTACAGAAAGCATTGTATTGCACGATTGGGCACCATTATTCCCTTTTTAGCATTGTTTGGGGTCATAATCTAAAATCATACGTGACCAATTTACATACAATTTGTTTTCAGGCTGTAATATAAATGTAAATGCAATCAAGTTCAGAACAGCATTATATACGTAAGTATCTAATTTTATGTTTCATAAAGTCTTTGGCACACAAAATCTCATATTGGACTGTAGCAGTGGCATGTATGGAGTCGATTTAGTGGCTGATCAGCACATTGCACAACATCCAAGACCCATTTTGCACTTCCCATAATCATTGCCCATGATCATTACTGTGTTTATGTAATCTAATCATAGTGATCATTAAATAGCCAGAGATGGCCGGTCTGAAAGAGTGCAGACAATACATTGAGCAACGCTTTTACAGTTTTTGAATTGCAGTAACAGAGACAGTAAAACTTGACTGACCCTTGTGAAAAAGAACAGTATTTAAGCATAATAATTATAAAAATATGTGACTTTCAGAAATGATATTCTTTTGGAGAATATATTTGAGGGGAAAAATATGATCATATATAATAATATTATTATTTCTGGATGCTTCATTGCATGTTATCACATTTAAGACTGAAAATGCAATTACATGAACTTTTGACTTATGTCAGTACCACTTAATTAAATCATTTATCACACATACGTATTTTCTTCATTAATTCTAATGTATGTTTAAAATGCGGTTTAAATGTACTGCAGAATGTATACCCGAGAAGCATTTAAGATCCACTAAACAACACTGCTGGAACTTGTATGAGATTTTTAACATACACATTTGCGATGAAGTGGCAATTCAGTACAATTGGAACTTTAAATTGAATTACAAATAACACACTAAGTTAAAATTAGGATCAAGTAGTACTCTGCATCTTTCTTTAGTATGTTAGTCAACACATCAAAATAAAATAGGCAAAGATAATGAAAACCTATACTTTTAATTTAACAAAAAAATGATTCACTTTAGTGGCCTTTCAATTCATTAACATTATATTATCTATATGTAAAAAAAAAATCTATAAAAGATTTGAAGTACACTTCTTTTTTCACAAGGGTGCATTTCAGCATAGCATAAGCTATGTGACAAAATGAGCAAGAGATTACACCTGATGCTCAAAAACAGCAGCAGAGGTGTGTGAATGTGACAGCAAACACATCCCACACTGATTTCACAAAATTACACGTAGTGTTAAAGCAGTTGTGACCAAATGTGAATCACAAGATATGCTGCAAAATGATCTTGAAATATTGCTACAACCTTTCTTATTGGAAAAAAGTCACTCAGATAAAGCTAAAAACACGTCTAAACAAATAATCCTTGCTTTTTAGTAGCACGTTGTTACAGTAGCACATCTTCAACAGTATGTTATGGTTCTGAAGGCTTCTTTTGCTAAAACCAACAGATTTTATGCGAGGAATACCTTCCCACTGGACTCCATGAGAGAATATTATTTACTGGGCTTTGTCTCATAATATTCAAAGGTCTGATGTCGAAATTATCATCGTTCACCACAGGGAGGCAGTCTAAAACTAAAGCTGTGTTTGTTTAGTGCAACGGACAGTATTCTCGTGTTAGTATTGCGGCATAGTAACGTTTACAAGAAGTACTACACATTCTGCGTCTGGTTTACATTTGCGTCCACTTATATTACAAGAGTAAAGAAAGATATTTCGACATTGACGATATTCATACAATTAAAATCCTCTTTACTGACACCTGCTAAGCTTGTGAAATAAGATGACCGAAAACTAAAGCTCTCCTGACACACACGCACACACAAAAAGGCCACACCAGGTAACGACACACACAACGGCTTAATACTCCTAGCACTGGCGTGAAGATCATAAGAAAGAATTAATACAAAGGTTGAGGCATTTGTGTTTTCGCGCACTCTCTCTCACACACACACACTGCGGCTTTCACGGCAGATTACAGTGAAGAAAATACACACGTTTTTAGTTTCCCTCATCCACACGCATAAGTACAGTAGTTTCTTGTGTTAGCACACAAATCGTTGCAGCTGTGTCAGATTATGAAAGCAGATCTAAGGTAGAGAAACATTTACATGTACATATTAAGCATGTGTATAAGCATTATCTACAAAATGTCATCATGTACATTGTCAGTTCTCTAGCTAATAAAAGCTACTCCTCGTTTTCTGGCTTCACCCTTTTCCTCCGCCTTGGCTTTTAAGCTTTATCTCGGCCAATAACATGATTATAGGATATTGTTAGTGATGGTTATCGTCACACACTGATGTGACAGTATTTTTTTTTTGCTGGAGTGGTATGCAGTTGTACTGTATATGAAGGCACCCACAAATGTCAAAGGACTCCTGAATGCATTTCCACTCTCTAATGTTCTTCCTCAGGCACACTTTGACATTTTCAGTCTGGACAAAAAATAAATAAAAATCTATATTCTATCATATTTAATAGAGATGCACAGTAGCATTTGGCGATAGTGATAAGCAGATAACTATTGTTAATAACCGTTTTATATTGACATTTGTTTTTATATGATCTCAAAAGTGCTTGAACCATATATTAATTTAATTCTATTTTGTCTGAATAAATAAAAATACAATACTAAAATGAACGTATTAAAAGTGTACAGGTGAGTTTAGGCATAACAACATAATAATATATGGAATGAATAATAGTAAAGATTGAGATTAATTTCCTAAAGTCTGGCTACATTAAGAACGATAAACAACAACAATTTGATGAAAATTAAAAAGAATAACAAACTCCACACCGAAACAAAAATACAAAAAATGGCAGCTGATGAGAAATAAAAACAGTGACAGCCAATCAGATACCAACCAGTGTTAAAGAGCTTGCGCATTTAAAGCGATAGGCTTATGTACACATAAGATACAATACAATATTGAGCATTGTATGTGAATATAGTCATCATTATAGTTATCTTCATAGTTATCTTTCTTGGGCTTTAGAAAGTAAATAAAACAAGTGACTGTTAGATGACAGAAAAGGTCATTTAAATGAAGATTAAAAAAAAAAATATATATATATATATATATATA
>CAIGQW010002378.1:2804912-2833801 GCA_903798125.1 Danio choprae
AATAAAACCACTGGCAATGAGTGCTCTCGGAGGAAGCAAACAGGTCGACCAGGGCTTCTCCGAAGCGTGCCCATATCAGCTGGACAGACTCGGGGTGGAGCCTCCATTCTCCCTGGCGTGGAAGCTGCCGTGAGAGTGCATGTCTCTCACAGTGTCGCCAAACAGGCCAGCCTGGGATATGGGTGCGTTAAGAAAGCGAACTTTGTCAACGTCATGCATACCTGCCAGGTTTAGCCAGAGATGGCGTTCCTGGACCACTAGCGTGGCCATCGCAGAGGGAGGAAGTGGGTCTGGATCCTTGTCAGACAATGACAGGTCACCCTCCGATGCAGAGATGGACATCTGGTCCTCTGTGTCATCGAGTGAGAGGACGATCGTCCGAGAGAACGGAGCGCTTCTCTCATTCGAAGCTTGGATAGAGCGTGCTGATGAGTGGGAGGTCCGTGAGCCTAAGGGCGGTGAATTGACCCCCACTGTAACCTCCAGATCTGCCTGAGTGCCAACTGACTTGCGGGGGAAAACCCTTTTGCAAGAGCGAGTCGCGATCTTAGCTGCACAATAGACATGCCATCGCAATGATTGCATAGATTGCCCGTGAGCACCGCCTTAACATGCTGGACCCCCAGACATGCAACGCAGTGCTCGTGCATCCAAAAACGCATGGTCAGAACGACATCTTTAAAAAGACGCACTGCGTGACTGTGTTGCTCTTTTAGGGAAACTTGCTCTAATATACAAACCACTCTTGAAGAACCGGACCAGAGAAAGGCCAGGGATGTGAGAATGGACCCAGCTCGACTGGCGCTGCTTGCATTGTAGCTCACTCTGAAACCGGGAGAAACAGCCTGTCTGTAGCCTGCAGCTTTCTCTCTCTCTCTCTCTCTCTCTTTCTCAATCGAAGTCGGAGGAACAGCAAATGACTCTCAGTTGCGTGAGGCTTCTGAAAGCGAAAAGTTGTTTTTGCGATGCACGGCTGGCATTCTTATTCACTAACTGATTGTGATTGCTGCCAGCTGTGTGCGCTGACACCACCAACTCAGGCATTTCATTGGCCCGTTTTATTACTCTTCAGAGTCATTGGTTTCTGACGAAATCCCCATAGTGGACGTTTTTCCACATAGCATTGAAGTTCCCCTCCCGCTGGGGAACCTAATATTTTTAGCCAGTTTGACCAATGTTAGTTGAGATGACTAAATAAGCCCATTTGATTCAACTTAAAAAACATATTGGCAGCAAGACTTTTTCCACAGTGTACCAGTGACCAGTTTTGCAGCATTAGTTCACCCGCTAGATTACACACTGTAAAAACCTTGTAAAACTAAATGACAGGGTTATTCCTCTATGTCCTTTCTCCTAGTTCTTATCCATAAAACCAGTAAGAATTCTGACATAAGCTGGAAGACAGCAATATTTAAGTATAGCATTCTACTGTACAATGTCAACAACTGGAAGATGGAGCAGGTCATGATTGGACCTGTGTTTTTGTTGTTTATACACTGAAAAAAAACTTTTGCTGCTTATTTAAACTACTTATTTACAATGAGTTGAATCAACAAAATTCTTAAGACTTTTTTTGGGACAAATTAATAGTTTTATGTTCAATCCACTTTCCACGTTCATTATAAAAACAATTAAGTTAACTTAATCGATTTGTGCTGGGACAACATGAAGGAATTGTGTGGGACCCAACATTTTTACAGTGTAGTAGCTTTCACAATAAAAGTGATGGAATGTGGACATATAAGTTATGTGACTAAAAATGTGCTAACAACAATTAAAACTAATCAAAACCAGTTACATATAGCTGTCCAAGTCTTTAGCTTCAATGTTTTTCCTAACAAAGTCCTGTCTGCTTTGTATAAATACTTTTACCTGGAAACTGGACATGCTTTGCTATTTACGTTGACAAACAGCTAAAATGGCCCTAACATGGCACAAAAACAGCAGGATGATATCATGTGGTAAACCTAACGATAACAACAACTAAAACAGATCAAAAGACTTAGAGGACATACTAGGGCTGCAAGATATTTGGAAAAAAACTGACATAGTTTTTTTTCTCACTTTTCTATATACATTGCTATATGAGCATAATTTCGATGACTATCTATTCATGAGGGTCTCACGGTGGCACAGTGGATAGCACGTTCGCCTCACAGCAAGAAGGTCGCTGGTTCGAGCCTCGGCTGGGTCAGTTGGCGTTTCTGTGTGGAGTTTGCATGTTCTCCCCGTGTTGGCGTGGGTTTCCTCCGGGTGCTCCGGTTTCCCCCACAAGTCCAAAGACATGCGGTATAGGTGAATTGGGTAAGCTAAATTGTCCCTTCCCTTTTGTTGCTTCAATGCTTGTCCTCAACAAGTAAATGCCATACCTTTGTGAATGTGTCTTGTAACAACTTTTAAATATTGTGCCAGTGTTTCGTATTGCATGCCTTTCGCTTTGCATTACATGCATAAGAAGTTAGACGATATAGCATTTTTCTACCTTTCAGTGTGAACGAGAAACATTTAAAATATGCTAGTGTGAACAGCAAACGTTTTGATGAAAATGTCTTTCAGAAGCAGCTGAATTAATGTACTGTACACATAGGTTATTTGTTCTTGTTTGCAGTGAGAATCACCTTGACCTTATTTTGTAATAAAAACCTCTGTGTCATCTCTTTCAATTTCTTGCCTGAACATGTGTCTTGGCTGAGTTGTTTCCAGCCTACCATTCCTACCATTGTCTTCCATCAGAATTGCCTTTAAGACTCTCATCTCCCCGTGACAGCTCAATGTAACAGGGCCATGAACCTCACAGAGACAGACACTGAGTTTTATCTGCATCGTCAGACATAATAGATCAAATGCAATGAAGTCGCTGTCATTTAAACAAACGAAGCTCCAAACGAACAGTCGAGAGGAGTGTGTTCATCTAACCTGTCAATCAAGGATAAATGGCTGCTTTTCTTGCTTGTGTCATAATTCTTGTGGTGGTGTTCTGCCATTTTTGTTGCAATTATAATTGATTAGCATCACGTTTAGGTGAAACTGAACACACACACATGAAACAGCGCACAAACACACATCCGACTGAGCGTCACTGACCTGAATAGAGAGGGTGCTTTAAGTACCCTGTAAGGACGCTAGCCTTTTCACAACAATGTTCCGGCCCTTTTATGCTGGACAAAAGTGCCATGTTACAAGTGGGCTTTATCAAAACCCTGGGATGATACCACTGGTGAATAATTGGTTGTCCTGGTAACAGACCAGGAAGCTTTCATAACCCTCATGTCACAAAATTCGCCAAATAACAACTGGTTAGAATGGCATGGATGGACTCTCTCTCTCTGGCTTTGTTTATCTCTTTATTCACATGAAACATCAAAATCAGTTTATCTTTAAGGTGGAATGAAATCATAAGGGACTTTTCTTATTTTTTTTATTTGTATGTAGTGCTTGCTATAAACGATATATCTGTGCAATTCATTATTTTGTAAAAATCTATTCGCCATCAGAATCTTTAATCAAATATCATAACTTTCTCTCTCCTCTCGAAAAAACAACTTCACTTCTGGTCACATGGAATGCACTTTGGGAGGGGTTATATGGCCATGTCTCATTTCAGCCCTGCCTTCATCCATTCATCAATCTTCCTCTATTTTATTAGCAACACCCATCTTCCAACAATCCAATCGGTTCCCAAAGGACGAAATCATGCACTGCCCTACATGTTCTTCTCATTTCAGGACCATTTCAAGTGGATGTACGTCACAGAGGAAAAAGGGACAATCTTAACTTCAGTTTCATGCTAACTTTAAAGGTTGATGTTGCTGATTTTGATTTGCTTTATACTATACAGGGTTAAAGTGCAATTTTAAGTAACCCATTTGAAGTTTATTTACTTTCATTTTGCTTACTTTTTCCATTCCACTGTGCAGCTTTCCCATTGTTTTCCTATGTATATGCACTATATGGTCTATATGGACTAGTTTAATGATCTATGGGCATAGTCTAAAGTGCACAACGCAGGACAGATACATTAGGGTGTGTCAGAGACCACTTTTGCTATTTTAAGTATTGGAAAAATGATTGAAATGTCTGGCGCATGGTCTAAAAAGATTGTCCTTATTCTCCTAATGAGTAATTAAACCAATCAGAGTCTCATCTCCCATTCCCTTCAATGGCATTAACAGTTTTCAGTTGCCTCAAAATAGCAACCTGCCACCTCCTTTTCACTAATGGGCACAAATGCATTTGCTATTTAAACAATGTGGCAACGTAAATAATGAAGATTCTTCTCTATTTCAAGGCCGCTAATGAAGTATAAGGATTAGGGACTTATGAAATATAATAAATAGGTAGATAAAAAAGAGGCCCTTCCTCTAAATGTAGTTTTTTTTTCTTATAAATTTTACTAGTATTTTAAAATATAGATTTGTCAGTTTACTTATACATCTTATTTAATTTTGTTTTTATTCTGTATTCATCTTTAACAAAGTAGAGCAGGTTTTTCTCATGGATCTGCTCATTTATAGTTTATATAAATAGACAAACAAAATATGATTCTGATCACAAAATATGATTCTTAGAATCAAAATATGATTCTAAATGTTTAAATGAAAAACATTTTCAGTGTTGTGATAATATGTTTCAAACAATATTACTTTCACCTGTTTTGTTTTCAACATAATCAGAATTTTCCTTGTACGTGTGTGTGTCCTATGCTGTGCTCCGGACATGACAACTGACACTGATAAATAAATTTAGATTTTTTAAGTATTTCTTCATCTTGTCAATAAAAGTAACATTAATATAACCTATAATAATTAGTGCTGGGCAAAAATTAATTGTGATTATGATTAATCACATTCAAAACACATACACATATACACATATGCATGCATACATTTGAGAAAATGTTTATTTATATTTAGACAAAAATATATATGGATATGATATACATTATATATAAATTTAAATCTATTTAACAAAGTAGTTTTGTTGGGCGACGCAGTGGCGCAGTGGGTAGCACAATCGCCTCACAGCAAGAAGGTAGCTGGTTCATGCCTTGGCTGGGTCAGTTGGCATTTCTGTGTGGAGTTTGCATGTTCTCCCCGTGTTCACGTGGGTTTCCTCGGGGTGCTCCGGTTTCCCCCACAAGTCCAAAGACATACGGTATAGGTGAATTGGGTAAGCTAAATTTTCCGTAGTGTATGTGTGTGAATGAGTATGTATGGATGTTTCCCCATGATGGGGTTGCGGCTGGAAGGGCATCCGCTGCGTAAAACATATGCTGGATAAGTCGGCGGTTCATTCCGCTGTGGAGACCCCAGATTAATAAAGGGACTAAGCCGAAAATAAAATGAAATAAAATGAAAAATAGTTTTGTATAGTTTTGCTTCTATGTATGTGTGTATCACATATACATATTAATTATATATAACACACACATAAGTAATGTCAAAACAAACTTTTGGATGTCTATAATTGTGATTAAAGCACACAGCACAGTTGGAAATGTCCAAAATCATGATCAACGTCTGCAGGGAATAACAGTCTAGGGAAGTTTTATAGGCGCTTACGTCACTGCTGAAGCTTTTTTATGCCACCTTTTCCTCACTGCAGTTCAATTACAGGTGAGTCATAAAATTCTCCACTGACTCATGTGGCATAACAACCAATAGCGGGCATAAATAATGCAGCAGTTTGGAGATATGTGCGCTAAAGGTCAGCCATGCTTATCTAGAGTCAAAGGGGCACATCCAAAACTGTCAGTCATCATCATCATCATGCTTTTGTGAGCAAAAGAGCCAACATAAAGGAGATTCTTCAATTATACATGAATAGATCAGTGGGGAAAAAAGTATATTGTCCCTATATTTTCCCCTGCTCCTGTCAGTGACATCAAAGCTCTTTGTCCTAACTGTACTTTTATTCATAGTCGCTAATGTGCAACACTCTCACACACAAAGCATGGTGGCAGATGGTTCAGGGCAGTCATTTAAAAGAGTTGCAGTAGGCAATGGGCTGCCGGATCCCATGTGGGGTTTGGGGCAAAAACAAACAAATCACTTAGCAACTGCAGGACCGTAGCGATGCTCTCGAACTGTGATGCTAAACGTAGGATCTTTTAAAAGGGATGCAGTCAAATGCCTAAACAGCAAGAAATAATGTTGTTTTTTTTTCATTTTGATCTTGAAGATATTTTGAACATCAAGATAGTTTTTCTCTACAGGTCACAGATGGCTTTTCTGGTAACAACCATAGCACGTCATGATTTTGACATCGTACGATGCGATCCCGGATTAACATCTAAATTGATCCTGGAACATCATTTTTGTTCGAAAATGTAATCCATACCTATTCCCTACCCCTAAACCCAACCATAACTGTAAATTATTCCCAAAATCAGAGCAGAATAATAGTTGGATAACAATCATGTAGAAGTGTATGACGTAAGCCTAAACTTAACATAAACTGTAAACGTATCCCTTAATTCTGATTGGCTGATTGGAATGTTCTTCCAGGATCAACATAGATGTTAATCTAGGACCATGTCCTACTTGATGAAATCAGGTTGGCGACAAACACACACACACACCACACGCACGCACGCACGCACGCACGCACGCACGCACACACACACACACACACACACACACACAAAATAAATAAATAAAAATACATAGATGCATAAAAAAGTGTAAGGTTTGAGTCTAAGACAACAATAGTGTATACAATTTTTTTTGTAATGAATATAAATAAATAAGAATCATCTGATGACATATATAAAGACTTAAGGATGACACTGCAGCCCCAAAATATAAATTAATCATTTAATCTAATTAGTATTAATTAATCATTTAAATCTTATATCAAATTAAATCTTTACACTTGTCCAGTAGGTTTTACCTATTTGTCAGCAATGTTTTGAATATTTAAAATGTATTATGAGCACTAATTCTCATAGAATTTGATAAAGTTAAAATCATAATAAATGTGTTGTTTAATGGCTGCATGGTGGTGCAGTGTGTAGCACGATTGCCTCACAGCAAGAAGGTCGCTGGTTCGAGCCTCGGCTGGGTAAGTTGGCATTTCTGTGTGGAGTTTGCATGTTCTCCCCGTGTTTGCGTGGGTTTCCTCCGGGTACTCCGGTTTCCCCCACAAGTCCAAAGACATGCGGTACAGGTGAATTGGGTAAGCTAAATTGTCCGTAGTGTATGTGTTTGAATGAGTGTGTGTGGACGTTTCCCAGTGATGGGTTGCAGCTGGAAGGGCATCCGCTGCGTAAAACATATGCTGGATAAGTTGGCGGTTCATTCCGCTGTGGCGACCCCAGATTAATAAAAAGACTAAGCTGAAAAGAAAATGAATGAATGAATGTTGTTTAATTTTTACTACATAAATATTACGTTGAATAATAAACATATTTTGACATCTGCACAAAAGTCATTTGACACTACTGTACATGCATTTAATATGCTTTATGTGTATTTAAAATCACTTCTTTTTCAATCGACAAAAACAACTAAATCATAGCTCAAAAAATATGTTCTACAGAATAAAAGTCACAGGTTTTAAAACTGTAATCTTCAAAAAAAGATTACATCAACTATCAAAACAACAGGAAATAATTTGCATCTTGGTTTTATAAGGAGAAATTTTGACAATGTTAGTTTGTTTTTGTGAATATATGAAAAACGTTCTTTTGGACCACTGACTTTTATTTTACTGTATTTCATATTTACATTTTCTATAGAAGTAAGGGCATCATGCAGATTTGAAGCAACACATGATGATGATTAAATCATTTTTACATCCCTGAGTGTGTTTCTTTTGAGATAAATGCTCCATTCGCCTTGTAGAGTTTTAGAAGGCACCACAATCTTAAAGCAAAACTAAAAAAACATAAACTTAAGGCAATCTATTCTCAATCAGTTGAGTTTAGAATCCATTCATTTGAATGATAGTAAAGTTCCTAGACATACGGACCAAGAAAGTCTTAGTACATGATGTAACTACAGAAGAGTCAAGCTTTAAATAGAAAAAATATCAAAATATTCCAAAATAAATTTTGTAAATAATGTAATAATGTTTTTAATCTAATTCAATGACTTATGCTAAATTAAGCTCTTCTAAAAGTAATCATGCAAGACCAGGAGATTGGCTGAATAGATTTAAAAACTGCTTAACTGGGGATTTGTAATATTTCCTTAAAATTTCCTAATTATTTCCTATAAAATAGTTCCTTTAAACTGTGATCAAATCCAATGTCAAATTCTCCAATCAATTTTTTATTAAAAACCTTCAGGAAAAACATTTCAGCTGATATTTGAAACAGGTGAGAATCCCTCCTTAGCTCTGAAAGTGCAACCCCTGAGTAATATAATATTTTTTTTCTCTGTGATAAACAACTAGTCATGTTTACTGGCTCTAAACGAGTCCCTCTGCATCGTTTTAAATTAGACCCTCTGGTGTTTCTATAGTGATGTTTCCCCACTCCAGAACAGAAGAAAAAGAGTCTCCTCTCTCAGGAGAAGAGAGCAGCCCAACGAAGGTCACCGCACCTGCTCCCTACCTCTCAAAATATTGTATGTACTAAGTACTGTCATTTGTATCTGCTAATGCTACACTGTTGCGGCTGATGGCTGGAAATACAAAGGGGCACAATGCTTTACTTTGAGGAACCTCACAGCACTAGAGAGATCCACTTCAGACAACACATTGACACTTCTAGGGCTTCCTTGTAAACAAAGTGAGTTACCTTCTGTAGTAGAGATGATTGTTTGCATTGAATTAAAAAAAGGTCAATACTAATGACAAGGTTACTGCTAAGGTAGGTATTGGTCAATGAGGATCGGTGATTTGAAAAAAACCCTAACATTTTAATGAAAAATATCATGATATGCGATGTGATATATTTAAATTATATTAATGATGACATAATAAAGACATTAAGTTTCTATTCATCATCATCAGGATAATTGGGTAATACATCTTATATAAATAATATAATATGACATTAACATTAAAGGGTTAGTTAACCTAAATTAAATTAGTGTCTTCATGTACTTTCCCTCGCATCATTCCAAACCTGTTTAAAATGTGTCCGTTCATGGGGGAAATAAATGAATACAACAATCTGGAGTTAAAGAATTTAATCTGGCATGAATTTAAATCAAATTTAATCCGATCATGTTTATAAGATTATAAGAATTATTTTAGGGTTTTATAACTTGTATTTACATATAAGGTTTAAACACTAATCAGAAAAACAGCAGTTAATGATTATATGTGACTAAAATTAAATCCAAAATTAAATAATTTCATTTTATAAAGCAACTGAATTTTTGATTGCTTTACAAACGCCTTACAAGAGTCTTGGGTGAATATACTTCAGTGGATGGACAGAAGTCTGAGATTTGATTAAAAACAATTTGTGAAAAGATGAGTGAAAGCCTTATGAGATCTAAACAACATGAGGTTGAGTAAATGATGACAGAAATAATGTAGCTTAAATAATAATTCAAACAATAATATAATGTAAAATTATATAAAAAATAAACCACACTGAGTACTCTTGGTTGAGAATGAAATGCTGACCAGCCACAGATGTGCTGGATGTTTTATCTCCAAAATCCTGGAAATCTATTTTCAAATAGGTATAAATAGGTCCTTATAAATAAACCGCATATTTGAAATCTAAAAACAGCTACATTTTTGCATGAGAAATCATTATGTCTTCCAACAGTCACAGTATTTATCAAACTATAGTTCTTCGCTTGGCACTGACTCGGTGTGGACAGAGTGATGCACACAAGTGAAGAGGCTGGATAAGTGGCTCTACTTGTAGAATATCACATGGTTTCAGCCAATCAGATTCAAGAGCAGAACAAACTGTTATATAACAATATAATATAATATAATATAATATAGGCGACATGGTGGCTCAGTGTGAAGTTTGCATGTTCTCCCCATGTTCACGTGGGTTTCCTCCGGGTCCTCCAGTTTCCCCCACAGTCCAAAGACATGCGGTATAGGTGAATTGGATAAACTAAATTAGCCATAGTGTATGTGTGTAAATGAGTGTGTATGGGTGTTTCCCAGTACTGGGTTGCAGCTGGAAGGGCATCCGCTGTGTAAAACATATGCTGGATAAGTTGGCGGTTCATTCCGCTGTGGCGACCCCTGATTAATAAAGGGACTAAGCCGAAAAGAAAATGAATGAATGAATAATCTAATATAATATAATATAATATATTATAATATAATATAATATAATATAATATAATATAATATAATATAATATACATTTGAAGACATAATGCTTTACATTATTTAAAAAAAAGGGAGATACAAGAGATAGTTCTCACAAAATATTATTTACGCATTATTATCATGTTCATAATTTTAGGAAACTAGTTCTACAAGAGTACAAAACAGCAACAATCTCACCAGTTGCTTCAATAACCGTATGCCATCTATCTCTGTTAAGCTGAACATAATGTCATCCCATAAATGGCGGTTCCAGATGCTGAAATAATACAACTTGAGCACAATCAGTATTTAGTATTCAAAACGGCGTGCCACACAGGTGCACAGTCTTTCTGTGCTCATTTTATTGTGCTGCGTTTGATTTAAGTGGCTTGGCAGGCTGTATTTGAACTGTGCCCTCTCAAGGATGGTACTTGGGGGGAAAATAAATGGGATTATGAAATGTGGTCACCAGTCTGGGCAGTGGATATAGTGCACTGCAGTGGCTCTGTAGGAAAAAGTGTAATAAAATTTGTTTGTATCGAACATGGTTTCCTGTGAAAAACTGTGCAAATGTCATCTTTTGGGAGGTGCAAATGTTACGTCTACACTCAAATTGCTTGTTCAAACTACTTATTTAAAATGAGTTGAAACAACCCAAGTCTGAATGGTTTTTTGGGACAATTTAATTGTTTTATGTTCAATCCACTTAAATTTGTAAAAATTATTAAGTTTACTTAATTGATTTGTTTTGGGATAACATGAAGGAATTGTGTGGAACCCAACATTTCTACTATGTATGCTTATTTTCTATAGTCAGTTCAACATGAATTTCATTTTTTGCATCTCGTTTAAATACACTATGAACAGCAGCTATGCTAATTATTTTCTTTATTTTTTTTATTTCCACCTGGGGATACTCATCCCGAGGCCCCTACAGACTATGCAGCGCCATTGATGCGATCCTAGACCTGTGAAAAGATGATCCAAAGGTATCCTGGACCAGGCCGTATCCTGACCTGATGCTGTAGTGGTCATGGAGGAATGGAGTGCATGAGACTGATTCCTGGAAGGCCACTGTGACAAACAAGTCTAAGCTTGATCCTGTGTGCCACCCTGACCTCCCGCTGCTGCCCTACCACACCTGCAGCTTTCCACGATGTACGTCCAGCTTCTCCAGCCTAGACTGCAGCTCCACACAGGAAGTTTGACCAGAAGAATAATGATCGTGCCCAACAGAGCCTGGTTTCTCTCAAGGTTTTTTTTCCCTTCACTTCGTCAATTGGTGAAGTTTTTTTCCTCGCCACTGTTGCTCTTTTTTTTTTTGCTCTTCAGTGTTTAAACTTTCAGCAGTGAAACTTAAACCACACTGAATTGAACTGAACTAAACTGAACTTCAACTATGAAATCTGGACTTTACTAGAACATGTTAAGCTATTCAATTCAATTTGTGCTAAAATCAATATTAAAATCATATATCCTGAAGGATGCTCGTTACCATACTATCTATAGATTGGTCACACAGTTGGCATCATTCTATGCTGTTTGCCATGGAGATGTGAACATGTTTGCCATGGAGAAGTGAGTCTAACATATCAAAATCAGCTTTATCATGGTCTGAAATTCATATCCAGCCTCATCTATATGATGTAACATGTTGGGTAAGCGCATTGAACAATTTGTTTCTAACACCCCGGGGCGTCATCCGATAACTCCAGCTGCTAAATGTATCTGACAGCTTCCCCCTGTTATGACACTGTACTTGCCTCTCATTCAAATTCAGAACAGGAAGCAGAGCAAAGAAAACAACAACAACAACAACACCAGAGAGAGAAAAAAAAAAGATTAACAGAAAGGAAACAAGCCAGAGCGCTTCTGTTCGACATGGCGAACAAATTACACAATATTATAGGAGCATCCTATCTAAGAGGAGAACAAAATGTGTTATTCCATGTGAGTATTCCTTTGTTTTTCCATGTCAAGCTGCCCGGAGGCCATTAGATCGGTCCTGCCAAAAAGCTGACAACTGTGTGTGGCTTTCAGAGCTCAGCCATTTTAAATCTGCCATCCATCTCCATGAAAACCAGAGCATGTAACGCGGGTAATCAGTCAGTCGGCCAAGTGTGTGAGTGTAGTGGGATACTGGACAATGCCCTTGTTTGCGATAAAATTAGGGGAAGTTCAGATGTGTGTGCTGACCCTATGACCCATTAACATTCTGGTATAACTTCATTCTGGTCATAAAAATATATTTTTGAAGTCATATTACTTTTACATTTATTTGGACCACAAAACCAGTCATAATTTAGGCAATTAAGATTTATGCATCAATGGAAAGCTGAATAAACTTGGTTCAGTTTGTTTAGGATAGAAAAATATTTATATATTTCAAAAACAACTACAAAAAAATCAAAATATTGATCAAATTAACTTTAAAACAAGTTTTGATGAATTTACAGTAGAAAATTTACGAAATGTCTTCATGAAACATTTTTACTTAATTTTCTAATGAGTTGGGCATAAAATTATTTAAATTATTTTTAACTCATATACAATGTATTGTTGGCAATTCCTACAAACATACTCATACAACTGGTTTTGTGGTTCCGGGTCAAATTTAGTAATTACAAAGAGGCAAATAATCTTGAAGGATGCTCGTTACCATACTATCTATAGATTGAACACACGGTTGGCATCGTTCTATACTGTTTGCCATGGAGATGTGAACATGTTTTCCATGAGAAGTGAGTCTAACATCTGAGTCTAACATCTAAGTGAGTCTAACATCTGCTATGGAGAAGTGAGTCTAACATCTGTCAAAACTGAGGTAAATGTCCTATTATATATCCTATTAAATGTACTATCAAGTAAATGTATAACAATTATCTTTGATATATGTGAGGTAAAATGTATTTGTCCTTGGAAAATTGCTTTAAAGTTATTTAAAAATTTGAGGTCACGTAAAAATATTGCACGATAAGTCAATATATTGTTTATTGTGACAGGCCTACAGTACAAGTTTTAGAATATTTTGGATAGGTAAAACTGGAAAAATGTCCACACACCTTTTATCAGCTCATTGTTTATACTTTTGAGCAAATTTAATGGCTTTTAGTATAATTTTCTTAAGAGGCTTAAAGGGCTTAGTCTCTTTATTCATCAGGGGTTACCACAGCGGAATAAACCGCCAACTTATCCAGCATATGTTTTACACAGTGGATGCCCTTCCAGCCACAACCCAGTACTGGGAAAGACCCATGCACTCTCACAGTCACACTCATACACTATGGCCAATTTAGCTTATTCAACTCACAGTCTCTGGACTGTGGGGAAAACTGCGTTGCCCTACAGTATGATTCAACATACTTTTATCTCAGATTGTGATATGAATGTGTAAAAAAAACAAGCACATCGATCCTAATAATCTTAGATCATATAGTTGGAAGTAAATCAGATGCATTTGTGTCTTCCATCTAAAAAGATCCTGTTTTCCTGCCAATGCCAGTCATACTGAAAAAGCCACTATATAGTGAATGACAATAAATCAGGTGGTCAAAATCCTTTTTTCAATGGTACAACGGATGACAAAAGCTCAACCCAGTGAAATCCTGCTAAAGTTTTATGTTTGTTTCATCATTTAGTCTGTGTCCACTACAAATTGTGCCCTTTCTGAGTCAGTACTACAGTCTACTTTTGGTTGTTTCACCAAGTACAGTGTAAATGCAGATATACAATATAAGTCACTTTTGAATTTTGTAGTGATATTTCAATATGAACATTAACTTGACTGAATCATCACTTACTTGATTATCCGTATATCATTCATAATATGAGCTCTATATTCACACTATATCATACAATATAAGCCAGAAATGCCTGAAGTATTAAACAATTCAAAACTTCTTTGTTGATTTTCAAAGATTTTATTTGAGAATATTTCAATTGGATTGTGCCAGGCTTTATAGGGTTAAAGAACAAAGCTGCTACTGCTACATCAGAACAACTTTTCAGACCTCTCAAACTAAGTCCAGATTTATAATCGCTGT
Source organism: Danio choprae (assembly GCA_903798125.1). NCBI lineage: Eukaryota > Metazoa > Chordata > Actinopteri > Cypriniformes > Danionidae > Danio > Danio choprae. Next base: position 2,819,192 of record CAIGQW010002378.1, read on the forward strand.
GCACTTGAGCGACTGAAGTGTGTCATGGTCAGAGGAAATAGTAATGAGGCTGAGGACCTCCACTCGTCTCATCACTGAACCCATCCCGCATCTCTCCAGCCCTCTGCTGGGTTTCATCTGAGCATACATAATCATTTCTGCACCCATTCATTATTTGAGCCAATGATCAGTGGCCGTGAGACATACTGAGCTCATTGGGGCTTCATGGCCACTCACAGGCCTGACCAAAAAGCAACATTGACGCACAACGTGGTGGTGCCAACACAACAATGCACTTTCATTAACATTAATTTTATATGTAGATTGTTTACTACTGTAAGATTGTGAGTTTCACAAGCACACAATCAAATAAACAGTAATGTTTTAATGTCATGTAGTATTAAATTGCAGATACTAAAATATTAAAAACATTTTTGACTGAAAAAAATGGAAAGAAGACATATTTTTAAAAACATCTTTTTTTAAAGAAAACAAAAAACTTTTCATTTAATATAATAACATTTTTAAATCTATTCTATAAATTCTAAAATAAAACAAAAAATGTAAAAAATATATATTAATTCAAATGAAAATAAAATGTTATATCATAGGGTACCCGACTCCTAAAAATTTAATTTAGACATACAGTATATGACTTCTACAAACACCTACAAAATTTTGCAAGTGTCCACAATGCCAAAAAGTGGCATGTCCCTATAATGCTCAAAATATCAGCATGCATCAATTACACAAAAAATTCTGCATGTGTCCGTACATTTTTATTTATTTTTTGCTGTATTAACCTACTTTGGCCAAAACTGCTAACCTATTATGGGCGGCACAGTGGCGCAGTGGGTAGCGATGTCACCTCACAGCAAGAAGGTTGCTGGTTGAAGCCTCGGCTGGGTCAGTTGGTATTTCTGTGTGGAGTTTGCATGTTCTCCCCGTGTTGACGTGGGTTTCCTCCGGATGCTCCGGTTTCCCCCACAAGTCCAAAGACATGCGGTATAGGTGAATTGGGTAAGCTAAATTGTCCGTAGTGTATGTGTGTGAATGAGTGTGTATGGATGTTTCCCAGTGATGGGTTGCAGCTTGAAGGGCATCCACTGCATAAAATATATGCTGTATAAGTTGGCGGTTCATTCCGCTGTGGCGACCCCTGATTAATAAAGGGACTAAGCCGAAAAGAAAATGAATGAATGAATGCTACCCCATTATGCCCAAATTGAGCAATGAAAGATGACTAAAATATGCTGTATACACATGTTGCCCAAAAACTAAGCACATGCCTGTGCTATGAAATATGCGTAAAACATACAATACTTATGTATGATGTCCACAGCATGCATGATAATGGCAGAAAAATGCTACCGCAAGCATATATGATACTAAAAAAATGCTGCAGAGCTTGATGACACCTAACAATGCCATATGTGCCCAAGACTTCCAAAAATGAGTGACGAAAAATCCCAAAATTCTTCCCAAAAGAGTTCCCAGACTTCCCAAAAATGATCTCTACAACAGTAAAAATTATGCCTAAAATAGGCTGTATTCATATGATTGCTAAAAAATTGACATATCTGCTAAAAAACAAAACAAAAATTTGCAGGGATGATTCCCACAAACAAGCCCTTAATGCCCCAAAAAGTGATTCCCCGAAACATCTTATTCACCTTTAAATGACGGCTAAATGCAACTTTTGGTTTCACAAAATGCTGAAATCATGATGCCCACAGATGCTGTCTGGGAAGGTAGCAGACTAGGTTTTGAGACACAGCCATGTTGTCACACTTATACATGCGTGGCGCAGCGCAGACACAACACTGACTCACATCCACGCATTCATGAACTTTTCTGGCACTGCACTATTGATAAACAGACCCGTCATACGACTCGTCATAATGTCAATATCATGAGCAAATAAATGCAACAGAACAAGCCATAAGCATACAAACATCAAGCTAACTCTACACTTTCAGTTGACTAAGCTCAAACTAACAATATGAGACAGCTTATTGGCTAAACAAAATATGTATACGAGGCTCAAATATATATTATATATGCGAGGCTCAAATTCAAATTCCGTTTTACGTATCGTTGATCTTATTTTTATAATAACGTCTCGGCTGTTTGACTGCACAAATTATCAATGCATAAATACATAATATATTTATTATAAGTTTGAATGGCATATTTTTGAAAAACGCAGCCTAGCTGTTAAACAAAGAAAATACATATTTTATCCATGAGTTTTCGTTTGTGGGTTAATGTATCAAGTGTCATTACTGAAATATAAAAGCTGCATTTTGAATTCAACGAACCTTATATGAGCACTGCGCACATTATGAAATGCCATATGAAAAGATAAACAAGTTGCCAAGTACACATAAAATATTACTCACCCAAATATCGTGAGAAAACTATCCGCTGTTTTATTTATCTCTCAAAGTGACTTGTACTCTCGCGGTTGGAGGAGTAAACTGTACTTCAACAGAGAAACGCCACCTATTTGTTTCTTCCCTGTGATGAGGAGGATGAATGGAGCGGTTACGTTTCCCTTGCCAACACATTTGCATAAGGACCGCCTAATGTGCGTTATGATTGGCCAGTCTCACAGATTAGAGGGACTGTCAAAAACGATTCGATTCCAATTGGTTATTCTCAACTGTCACTCAAAGGAAACGGCTCGTTGCGGCATGCCTTACAAACTATGGGTTGAGGCACCTTCCTGCGGGCATCATTACATACCAGCAGAGGAAATGTGCATGTTTACGAGGGCAGGTGCTTATTCATTTGCATTACACGCTTGTATATAAAAGAATATACGGCTAAAATATATTTATATTAATATATAAAATACATAAAATTCTAATTTTTCAAGTTTAAAATTGTCTGCAAAATGCAATAATTTACTCAAAACATTTCAAAACATCTGAATGCTAATGGTATCACAGCTTTTAAGATAATGATTTTAAAGGTGGGTAAAGGTTTCATGCTGTACACAGAAAAAATTATTGTACATTTGATTTTATAACATTTTCATATCAATTAAAGAAATACTTAATTCCACATATTAAAGGAATACTATATCTTTTAATAATTGAACAGATCTTTTTGGCTTGGCTCAAAATAAGGCATTGTGAATAGCAAGAATGCACTAATTTATAATTTACTATGCATATTTTAGACAATAGAACTTACTTTTGCACACATGGAACAATTTATAAAAATGAATGTGAAATTCAAACCAGATGAGCGCGGGACCTATTCAGAGATCTCATTGTTTTGAGAAAAACTAAATCTAATTTGTGCATTGATCAAAGCAACTGAGAAAAGCTGTAAATCAGTAGGCTGCTGCTATTCAGATACCACTAGGTGACCTACTGTTGTGTTGTTTTACACCCAATACAAAGTGCTCAATTCCATTTAAGATATTGACAGCTAAACAAATGCTTCATTGGCAAGTGCTCTTCTGGGAGACAATATACCAATGTTTTGTCCTTAATCTCCTCCCTTCTTTATGTACGTCTTGTCCTGTCCTTCCTCTGCATCACAGTGCCTTTAGGTCTCCTTATAGCATCCCGTCAGGAAGGGTGTAATTGTTTGCCGGACTCACCTTCACGCATATTCTGGGTCAGACTAAAAGAGCATCAGCAGACATGTCATGCATGTCCCTCCCGGTGTCCTCCCACTCCAGACTCTCTCTCTCTCTCTCTCTTTCTCACAGATGAGAAAAACAGGACGCCCAGCACTTTACAGGCAGGTGCCAGTATAAAATGACGTTCTGAGAGGAAAGCAGCGGGTGTCTGGTTTACAGCGTCTTGCTGTTTCTCATAGATGTGCAGCATTTGGTTAACAGTTGGTTCTCAATGGGGGCTGTTGTCACAGGCAATTGAAAGTGCAGCGTTTTGCACTGTTGCACACACATGCTATTCCTGAAGTTGATCAGATTTAGCAGACCACATAATGATATTGGGAACTCTCGCTGTGATGGACGGTTCTTCTTTTGTGGATTCTTCTTTAGCATGCTCGTGGGTAGATTGGATATTATTTACTATGTTTTACACAGAGATATTGACAGCAAGGTTGAATTTTTTGTCCTTTTTGAGATGATTGCAGCATCCAACTGAATATTTATACTATGTAGCAGTCGATAAATAGTGTGAGCAAAGAAGTCTGTACTGGAATATGCGTAAAATATGCTGTACATGCCTGTCCACAATAAGAATCTATGCACAAATCTATAATAATGCCAAAAAATGCTGATACAAGCATATATGGTGCATAAATGCTGCAGTTTGATAACACATAAAAATGGCATATGTGCCCATGATTGCCAAAAATGAGGAATGAAATATGGCTAAAATATGCTGTTGTAGATTTTCTGCCCAAAAGTCTCTACTGTGGTGAAATATGATGAAAAATGCTTGTTTACCCAAGACAGTACACAATTTTACTTCTAGGTACATTATAATTGTAACAATGAGCAATAAGGGTCGGATCTAAATGCAACTCTAGCTTTTATTTAAGAATGGTAATACAGGCAAGGTTCATTTAGAGAGAGATGGTAGCATCTAGATAGTCTAAAGCATAATCTGCGAGACAAGCGAAAGGTCAAGGCAGGCAGCGAAACAATGTAAACAACAAACAACAAGAAAAACACTATAAAAATATACATGGAAAGCAAGATTTATCCAAAATGTGTGCGTGTGTGAGGCGTGTATATAGTCCATGTCATTTATCCTGAACAGCTTCAGCTGTGTGAGGGTGTAATCAAGAGGTGATCTGTAACTGGTGTGTGAGTGAAGTGCATAATAATATATGTAGTCCAGTTCAGTGGCAGATGTGTAGTTCGGGTGAATAACAGTGAGTGTTCTCCAGCGATCTGCAAGAGTAATTATAACAATAATACATTTTCTCATACTTTTAAGTACACTTATTTTTATATTTTTTATTATTTTTTTGTTTAACAAAGGAAGGTCACACTGACGTTAAAGGGATAGGTCAGCCAAAAATAAAATTTCTCTTATCATTTACTCATGCAACACTTGTTCCAAACCAGTTTGAGCTTTTCTGTTCTGTAATGATTGACTTCCATACTATTTGTTTTTCCTACAATGTATGTTAGTGGTTAAAGGTTTCCAACATTTTTCAGAATATCTTCTTTAGTGTTCGACTGAACGTAAAACAAAAACTTATTTGTAACAAGTTAAGGGTAAGTAAATTATGACAGAATTTTCATTTTTGGGTGACTTGTCCCCTTTAACCAGCAGTCAAATAGCTATTTAATTCTGTTTTATGCCACTGTATTAATGTAGAATTTCTAGAACTGTGTAATTTGATGCCAGTTCCAGTTTGCAATGTTAATATAATCCTTAAGTGATAGTAAACAGATTTGGCTTGCTGTCCAAGAGGGCTTGAGCTTCAGACTCGACTAATGCTTTGTCTTGCTGCTGCAGAGCTACTTTATAAATTAAGTTAGCATAGCTATGAACGGACAGAAATAAGAGATGACATGGGGTTGTGGAGGGATGCCAGAAGAACTGTCACGGTATTTAAATAAGCAGCTGTTTATACGCTTTGTATATATGTAAGGATTGGGAGGATTAGATGAACCAGCTTCTATGAAATTCCAATATCATCAATCAACATCAATTCATGGGCATAACAAACAATAAAGATGAGCTTGAAAGGGTGCTGCCAATGGGATAATCAAAACGCTGTTCAATGTCTCAAACGTGACCTTTAGCCTTCATGATTCAGTCAAAAAATCATCTCAAAATGGCCTCACAATCAAGCTCCATTCTGCACTGAACTATAATTTTATATTCAAAAGTGGACAATGCTAAATGTAAATGGGGTCCAAAATATTTTGAGCTTGTTTGTTCATGTGGTCAAATATATTTAATCACCTACAAAAAGCTTTACCAATACTGACCTAACATGGGGTACCTGTTATGAAAAAAAGTGCACCAAAACAAAGTATTTGACATTTGATGCATTATACAAGCTCATGGACTGCAATTACAATCAACGTCCCCATTCAGATCCTTCTCATTTGTTTGCTTGTCTACTCACTAAACAATAAAAATGAGTTTGCTCATTGATACTCGTGTGTCACACTGAGTGTTCCTGCAAAAGAAATGTAGATTGCAACGAAATAAGAGAAATTGATTTAAATGCGTGTTCATAAGAGCTGGAAACAGTAATAAATCTCAGATGACTTCTTGTAATCAGGCCACTTAAAATGCATGTTAATACCATGTAGAAACAGGGCGTTAAATTCAAGACTATACATTCTAATGGGCGTCCCAAGATGAAAATGCTGTGAATGCTGTAATGTAAACATCTGCTAATATATGATTCCCAAACCTATAGCAGATTGCCACCTCAGCTTTGTTTTTCCACACACAGCCCCATTTGATCTTCATTCATTATTTGGCATGATGGGGAAAAAAACCCAGTTTAAACGACCTCTCCACTTGTCTCAAAGGGCGCCCTCCCTCTCTCCCTCCACCACACTGCCAACAGCCCACCATTTTAGGGAAAACAAATTAATTAGAGGAGCTGGAATCTTTGTAGCTGGCTAATCAACAGAGGTAATAATTAAGCAAAAAAAAGGGACAGCATGTGCATTTATAGTAGGGTGACGTGGCTGGATCAATGTCGAAGATATCATTGAGCTACAGCGCATCCAATCAGGCTCACGTGGCAGCGTTGCTGAATTACCTGACCTCGATTCCCCTTTCCCACACATCCTGACCTTTAAAGCACACAACATTTTATTTCCTTTTTATATCCAATGACTTTTAATCAAATTAGGGCAAATGGCTGCCTCTGACCCTTTTTGCGGAGGTCATGATTTGCCATTTTGTTTCTCCTGTGAGAGAAAGGTTGGCTCAGAAGATGATGGTTTAAAAGGAAACAGAATAAAGCAGGAAGGAAATTTTTCTGTGATAAAAAATACACTAACCGGACACTTTATTGGGAACATTTACTAGCTAACACAAATATATAATCCGCCTATCACATGGCAGCGGTTTGAATGTGTTGTTATTGCCAGACAGGCTGGTGTATTTCAGAAACTGCTCATCTACTGGGATTTTTACACACGCACCATCTGTAGGGTTTACAGAAAATAGTCTGAAAATGAGAAAATATTCCTTGAGCTCCCATATAGAAATCTGATGTATTTAAATATATGGAAATGACATATATTGCATACAAGTTTGGATTTCATATATTCATATATAAAACGTCATGTAAGAAACATGACGTTTTTTAAAATACTGCAAAAATGGGTGTTGACATATATTTCAACCATTGGAAAACATGTACAGGAAAAGTGGTTACTATGCTGAAAAACTAGATATACAAAGACGGTACACTTGCATTATGAATTTGGTAGATTGCAATGCTCAGTATGGCATCATACCGTAGCAAAGGAAGTCCTGCCTTACAGTCAGATTAGCCAATTGCCAATCTTTATAGCTTTGGGGAGGGATTTGTACACGCTTGCTAGATTGCTACAATTGTAGAGAAAGTAATTTCATGAATCAGTGTTCAGCACAAACAATTTTTCCCACAAGTAGAGAAACATGCAGTGTCACTCACACAACCATATAATTATAAACTATAAACCATAAACACCATATAAATAAACACAAATAAATAAAAATAAAAAAGCAATACAATATTGTTTAGCAAAATTTGATTTTGAAAAACTAATGTACATAACTGATAAGAAAAAACTAGTCCTTGGCAAAAATTTATCGCGATTTATTAAAAAGTTTGAAAAAATTAAAAGTTTGTTTTGACATAATATATGTGTGTGTGTGTGTGTGTGTGTTATATATTTATTTATTATGTATAAGTGATTCCCACACATACATAGAAACAAAACTATACAATATAATTTTGGTACATAATTAAATTAATATATAACTTGTATCATACACATATATAATTTAGATCTAAATATAAATACACATTTTCTCATATATATGCATAGATGTATTTATATATACATAATAACTATACACAGTACATACACTTAAATTATTTCAAAACAAACTTTTATTTTGGATGCCATTAATCGGGATTCATTTTTGCTCAGCACTAAAAAAAACTAAACAGAACCACAGAAATGTCATAAAAAAAGCATAAAAAGTGAAGTCAATTTAAGGTTATTCACTGTACAGTATATATTAGGGAAACTTACTGTTAACCAGGTTACAGATTTTTACTGTAGCATTTGACAGTTGTTGTTTTTTACCATTGAAACAACGGCCATTTTTTACTTCCATGTCAAGATGAAACTCAATTCTGTCTAGACGAAAGAGATTTATGAAGTTCTCTATGGGAGGCGGATGACTGCAACCTGTAAGCTGCCTGTCTGATGATAATATGTGTTACCAGAGGCCTAAATGCCAAAACCCATGACCCGACACACGCTGATGAACAAGCTCTGAGAATCCCTGCTGACATTCAGAGTTAACACGGAGCTAACAAGTCTTTTAGTCATCTCAAGCATCTCTCTAGGCATCTAAGAAAAGACCTGGCGTCTGAGTCACCGAGGTTAATGGCCTGAGGTCTAGCTGAGGTCCCTTCCGTTGTTAAACAGAAAAATCTCAATGACTCAGTCCGCAACAGAGAGAAAGAAGAGGTGTGCTGTCTAAACTGTTAATATTTGTTTCGGCTTGATCCAAGGACACGCAGGCAGTTCTTTCTTAAGCTTGTCATGCAGACAGACAGTCTCCAGCAGTGACATCGATGTTTGATGTTTCGGTGGCCGTTGGCTAATCTGTTGTCTGTCCAGCGCACATCTGCCATCAGCTATCTACACCCTGACACAAACCATATCTCAGATGTTTGACTCTCTGACACACACACACACATCCATTAGGGTGATTTTTAGCTCAGGCGGATTAGATTTGTTGGTCGGTCTGGATGGGAGGATCTGCTAAAAGCTTTAAATCTAAACATTTATCTACACATCATTTTGCCGAATTGAGAGTTTTTTAGTTTAAAAAGTGGAAATGCTGATGTTTGTATACAGTTGATTAGATGTGGTTGTATGTGTTTATTGTTCAAAGTTTAGATATGGCTAGGTTTTATTTATGCTACTAGTTCTATACAAAAGTGGCCTATAAAAAGATAAACCCCTTGCATACTGGTTTCAGTCATGAACAAACAGTCACAAAGTAAAATTGCATCAACAAATAAAGGCTTTTTATACACCAGACTAATAATACTGAATAGTTACTTTTAAACACAACTGCAGAGCTCAAACAATAAAAAAAGGTTGCAGTATTTCTGCACGTATGGATATACAAAACGTGAGAAAAAATATAATCCTGTATGGTGTACTGGTACAAACTGGCCCACTTTGAGCACTTGTTACTAACATTCTTGCTCCGCCAAGTGAAATGAATTAAAAATCAATCTGTCTAGAAGTGATGATGTGTTGTTCTTCAACAAATCATATTTAAAACACATGGTTGATTAAATGACTCAATTGCTCACTCACAAACACTCATTTGTTTTGTTTGCATGAGGCAATATTTCTAAAAGCAAGCAACATTTGTAACATGTTTGTAAACTCACTTGCCTCACATCCCATGTTCTGGGATTCTGCTCATGACAATAGCTGATTCTTTCAAAAGGTACAGTTTTGTACTGTACAGGAGGTCATTGGTACAATTTAAGGTACACATTTGTACCTTCAAGGTTCACCTTTATACCTTTAAGGTACTATGAGGTACACATTTGTAGTTTTTAGGTATTATTATGCACCTTTAAGGACCTCCTAGAAATAAAAATGATTTTGTACCTTTATTTGTAATTCTTATGATGGAGCTTTTGAGTTCAGAGTGCACACAATACATCAATGCAGTATCCCTGGATAACCTTACATGTTCATGCTGTTGACATATATGCATTTACATGCTGCAAAAAAAGAAATTTCATGCAGTTTTACTTATCACCTGCAGATTCATCTCATGACAAACTACATCCATTGTTAGTGTAATTCTGTGTAATCCTTTGGGTAGCTGAACCAGGTCAACTTTCCCTTATATCCAAAAACACACTTCTTTGGAGCCATTCTAATCTCGAGCAAGTCCTGTGCAGCACCAAAAAGGACTTCCATAATCTGAATGACCCCGGCTGGGTCAGTTGGCATTTCTGTGTGAAGTTTGCATGTTCTCCCCGTGTTCGCGTGGGTTTCCTCTGGGTGCTCCGGTTTCCCCCACAATTCCAAAGACATGCAGTACAGGTGAATTGGGTAAGCTAAATTGTCTGTAGTGTATGAGTGTGAATGAGTGTGTATGGATGTTTCCCAGTGATGGGTTGCAGCTGGAAGGGCATCCGTTGCGTAAAACATTTGCTGGATAAGTTGGCGGTTCATTCCGCTGTGGCGACCCCAGATTAATAAAGGGACTAAGCCGAAAAGAAAATGAATGAATGAATGAAAATAAGTTACTCTGGGTACATTTCGTTGCACATTTCAGATGACAAATCCACTACAATGTGCTGTTTTTAAATTTTTGCGAATTTATATAAATATATAAATTGGAATGTTTTCACCATATTTTCTAAAATCTATATTACCTGAACAATTTGGACATTTAGTTTAAAAATCCCTACTACTGCTTGTGTCAGATGACGACACAGGTGCATGTTTTCGTCTCTTATTGCTGTCAGCTCTCTTCCGCTTTCGTTTCCTCAGCACCTCTTCATCCACCTGTCACACACACACTCACACATTCTCCCTCCCTGGATGCGACAGCCCTGACCCAGTTTCTATAGCAACCGCACAGGTTCTCCAGGGCAAAGAAAAGGCCTGTGACAAGCACCTTACAGGTTCCTCTTTTTTTCATCTGCTCAGAGCCTGCTGAAAGAAAGAGAGAGAGAGAGAGAAAAAGAGAGAACAATCTATCTGTTGGACGTCTACTTTTCTGTTCTTGTTTTCCTCATATACATGCTGCCATAAATATCTTGTCGGTTTCTCATTCCCACATCTCTATCTTCTTTTCTCATGCCAGCATTATCAAGTCTCCAACAAACATCTGATCTCGCTTGACCTCACATCCAGTGTGGCTAAATTGAAGCATTTCTTACTTCTTTCTGTACACAAATAATAACAATTTAATAGTATATTTAAATTTCACTTATAATATAAGCATGAAAAGTGACCTTATAATAAGTGCAAATTAATAAATAAAAATAGAAAATATGTTAATAGAGTGGTATATTTAATATTTTTATATAATTTAATTATCTCTGGATGTTTACATGTAATTACAAACCATTTTCTTGTACTTTATATGCTGTTAATTAAATTATATTTCAGTATGATTTTATTTAAAATGTATAAATGATCAACAAATAATTTTCAACACTTTGTACTGTAATAATTATGTATCATCAATATATGTCAAAGTATTATATTATATTAGGGCAGCACGGTGGCGCAGAGGGTAGCACAATCGCCTCACAGCAAGAAGATCGCTGGTTCGAGCCCTGCCTGGGTGAGTTGGCATTTCTGTGTGGAGTTTGCGTGGGTTTCCTCCGGGTGCTCCGGTTTCCCCCACAATTCCAAAGACATGCGGTATAGGTGAATTGGGTAAGCTAAATTGTCCGTAGTGTATGTGTGTGAATGAGTATGGATGTTTCCCAGTGATGGGTTGCAGCTGGAAGGGCATCCGCTGCGTAAAACATATGCTGGATAAGTTGGCAGTTCATTCCACTGTGGCGACCCCAGATTGATAAAGAGACTAAGCCGAAAAGAAAATGAATGAATGATTATATTATATTATATTATATTATATTATATTATATTATATTATATTATATTATATTATATTATATTATATTATATTATATTATATTATGGCGACACTGTGGCTCAGTAGTTAGCACTGTGTCTTCACAGCAAGAAGGTCACTGGCTTGAGCACCGGGGTCAGTTGGCATTTCTGTGTTGAGTTTGCATGTTCTGCTTGTGTTCGCGTGGGTTTCCTCTGGGTGCTCCGGTTTCCCCCACAGTCCAAAGACGTGGTATAGGTGAATTGAATAAACTAAATTGGCCGTAGTGTATGAGTGTGAATGAGTGTGTATGGATGTTTGCCAGTACTAGGTTGCAGCTGGAAGGGCATCCGCTGTGTAAAGCATATGCTGGATAAGTTGGTGGTTCATTCCACTGTGGCGACCCCTGATGACTAAGTTGAAGGAAAATTATATGTTATATTATTCATTCATTCATTTTCCTTTTGGCTTAGTCCCTTTATTAATCTGGGGTCGTCACAGCAGAATGAACCGCCAACTTATCCAGCACATGTTTTACGCAGCGGATGCCCTTCCAGCTGCAACCCATCACTGGGAAACATCCACACACACTCATTCACACACATACACTACGGACAATTTAGCCTACCCAATTCACCTATAGCACATGTCTTTGGACTTGTGGGAGAAACCGGAGCACCCAGAGGAAACCCATGCCAACACATGGAAGAATATGCAAACTCCACACAGAAATGCCAACTGACCCAGCCGAGGCTCGAACCAGCGACCTTCTTGCTGTGAGGCGATCATGCTACTCACTGCACAACCGTGCAGCCCTATCTTATATTAATATATATTATATTATATTATATTATATTATATTATATTATATTATATTATATCAGTGGTACAACTGTATTTTACACTTGTTATAGCTGTGTAGCTGTAAAATAATAATAATATAAAATAAATAAATAAAAATAAATTACACAAACTAAATTCTAATAAATTATTATAAGTAATAAAAAATGTTAGTAAAAATGACAGTGATGCTGAATGATTACCATGCTCATAAACAATAGGATTTCATACACTACCACAAACACATATCCAAAACACCATGGTAATTTCTTCAGGATAGCAGAATTAACTCCAGAAGGGGCTCCAGCATCCCTCTAGAGGCGCTACAGGTGTTTTCAGCAATAACAGGTGCTGTGTGTGTCTGTGTGTGTTTGTGTGTGCATGTGTGTTGCTTTGGCTCTGACCACAGGCTGACCATGGATGTGTGTCCGTGTTGTGAGGAGGAAGGGAAGGTGCCTCAGATTAACACTTCAAAGGGCACAAGAGCCCAGTGTGGAGATTAAAGCCCAGCGTGTATCAAAGCCCCTCAGGTGGCCAACAACACACAGGTGTCGTCACACAACACTCACTGTGAGTGTGTGTGTGTGTGTGATAGTGCTGCTAAAAGAGTACAGTATTGATGATAATGTGGAAAAATGACTATGATTATGAGAGGAAATGAGCATTAGTGATAAAAAAACGAGGGGACTAATTTAGACAGCACTTTGTGTTTCGTTTTTGCTTATTATAATTTCAATGGGTGTGTTGCACCAAAACATGTTGGGCTTGTATTTTGCCATAATGATAATAATAATAATAATGTTATTATTATACAAACAATAATTAACAGTGGCTCAGTGGTTAGCACTGTCACCTCACAGCAAGAAGGTTGCTGGTTCGAGTCCCTGGGCCAGTTGTCATTTCTGTGTTGAGTTTGCATGTTGTCCCCGTATTCGCATGGGTTTCCTCTGGGTGCTCCATTTTCCCCCACAGTCCAAAGACATGTGGTATAAATGAATTAAATGAACTAAATTGGCCTTAGTGTATGAGTGTGTGTGTGAATGTGAGAGTGTATGGGTGTTTCCCAGTACTGGGTTGAGGCTGGAAGGGCTGCGTAAAACATATGCCAATCATATGTTTGTATGCCAACATATTGCAATCTGAAAGCATAAATTAAATAGAAAACAAAATCAAACAAACAAACAAACAAACAAACAAAATGAAACACAAGCTATGAGCATTTGATAATTCATTCATTAATTTTCCTTTCGGCTTAGTCCCTTTATTAATCAGAGGTCGCCACAGCGGAATGAACCGCCAACTTATCCAGCATATGTTTTACACAGCGGATGCCCTTCAGCTGCAACCCATCACTGGGAAACATTTGTTAATTAACAAATAATTTTTACAGTGCATGTACTCCAACTACAGTACATTCTTATTTTCTAAGAATAACATCTATAATGATGTTCTTTTCTCCTTTTTTCCACTATCCAGATGCTTACTTCACTTTTGATCAGACGTTCATCCAGAGGGACTGACAGAAGTGTAATTACAGACAATGAGGTTAAGGGCACTGCTGATCTGAACCACGGCAGAACACAGTAACTCTAATCTTTCTCAAGAAGAGCTCCAATCATCTCTCACTTCTCCGATCCTTAACCTTTAAACACCAGCCCGCACTCCCGATTGACGTGAAGAACATCTTACGTGGAGTGGAATATGTGGTATATGTGATCTGCCGAGCGGATGTCATCACGACGCATCCAGACACACAAGCCTTCCTGAGGATGTGACTCAACCAGTGAACATCCATTAATTACACAAGCTCTCGTGCATTCTGAATGGAATGTATTCTGAGACACACACACACACACACACACACACACACACACACACACACACACACACACACACACACACACACACACACACACACACACACACACACACACACACACACACACACACACACACACACACACACACAAGACACACACACACA
>CAIGQW010002378.1:2845981-2868795 GCA_903798125.1 Danio choprae
ATTGTATTAATTAATTAATTAAGAAATATTCAATTAACAAGTAGTCAGACGATGTGTGTCATTTTCTAGTTTGTGGTCATCTCATTCATCTCATTCATTGTTTCTTGTCCCGTAACCTTCTTTCAGTCAGCCAAAAAAAGCTGTCCTGAGACAAGAAGAAAGACAACTGAAGTACTAAATAGAGGAGATCACTAACAACAGCCAGAGCTTAAAGACTGAGGTGACAGAAGACAGTGATGAAACAGATAAGATAAACTAAACAAGTGAAAAGGGAACACGAGGCCATCCAGAAAGAGTAGTGAAGTACAGAAAAGACATTATTGATCTGAACAAGCCATAAAGAGCTGCTTTTCAATCCTCCACTACCCCATTCATTCACTGACTGACCGCTTCAGGGTCACAAGGGCACATTACACTTGGCTTTTAAGCTCTGACCTTCGTAATACCTCCTCTTTCATATCCGACCAGCGGCGTGTACAGTACATGCGGATATCAAGTCTATATCGGTTTTAAGCAGTCAGGCTTAATTAACTTGATAGATATTAATGGATATATTATTAGGACCCATTTAATGGAGGCTGAATTTAGTTCAGTGTGTGATATTAGTAGAGATAATTACAGACAGGATGTCCATGTGCAGATGAGCGAAAGAGGTTTTAAAAAGACAGAAAATTGAAATCACAGTAGATATCGCTAAAAGGGGTCATGAACTGCCTTTTTTAGGTGCTTTATGAGGTCCACTTTTAATGTTAATATTTAGATAAAAAAAATTATTTAGAAGTAATACACTATTTTGGGTCCTGTTTTACAGTTTGAAAAGAAGTGGCGGATTGTAGCCTGGTACGATTGGCTAACAGTTTGCATATTCAATATTTTTGAAAAGTATAACTGTATACTGATGCAAATGTTTGCATGTTTGTTTGACAGCCCACATCCATCACAGATGGACAGTGCTGCAATTCAGGGTGAAAATGTTTAAAGTGTAAGTGGGTAGTTGACAAATAGGCAGTACCAAAAGTACCATTTTTACATAGCTATACAAAGTTTAACTAAATATTTTTAGCCAGTTTGGCTGATTTAGGTTGAGATGACTAGAAAAATTCATTTGATTCGACTAAAAAAATGAAGGCAGGAAGATATTTTTTTACAGTGTGTGACATAGCAAAAATTATGAAAACAACCCTTAATAATATACAAAAACATGAGAGAGATTTATCTTCATCATTGGACACTTATTGTGCTATTTATTTTATATTGAAGTATGAATAATACTTTTTTCTCGTTGGACTTGTTGGAGATTTTGTCACATCAAAGGACAACAAAAACGTAACAATTTTACAGTGGTTCCATTCATTTATTCATTTTCTTTTCAGCTTAGTCCCTTTATTAATCTGGAGTTGCCACAGCGGCATGAACCGCCAACTTATCCAGCATATGTTTTACGCAGCGGATGCCCTTCCAGCTGCAACCCATCACTGGGAAACACCCATACACTTCCATTCACACACATATGGACAATTTAGCTTACCCAATCCACCTATATCGCATGTCTTTGGACTTGTGGGGGAAACCGGAGCACCCGGAGGAAACCCAAACGAACACGGGGAGAACATGCAAACTCCACACAGAAATACCAACTGACTCAGCCGAGGCTTGAACCAGACCTTCTTGCTGTGAGGTGACAGCGCTAACCACTGTGCCACCGTGCTGCCCTTGATGACCTTATAATCACTGAAAATGGCTAACAATCTGAAAATTGAAACAGGTACACGTCATGGGCTTCACTGGGGGCTGTAGTCACATGATCCTGAATTAGACCCTTTAACTAAGAGGACATGGTTTTCAGTGACAAAATGTATCAAGTTTTTATGTTTTTAGAATTATAGGGATGTATGGATCTTTTTATATGGATGTTTTTAGATATATATGGATTATTATTATCGATGATTTTACATTGTTACACAGTTTTCCGTTTTCAAAATGTAAAAAATTTAATAACACCGCGTTTTTTTAACAGTTTAATAACAGTATTTATAACAAGAGGTCCATGGAAGACAAAAACTATGTTTAACCATTTACTGCATTTTAAATGACAATACTAATTATATTCATTTTTGTTGTTGTGTCTTTGGACTTGTGGGGGAAACCGGAGCACCCAGAGGAAACCCACGCGAACATGGGGAGAACATGCAAACTCCACACAGAAATGCCAACTGTCCCAGCCGAGGCTCGAACCAGTGACCTTCTTGCTGTGAGGCGATTGTGCTACCCACTGCGCCACCGCATATATATATATATATATATATATATATATATATATATATATATATATATTATTTAAAAAAAACCTTACACTTGTGTTGTATGGTCCAGAATTCATTCATTCATTCATTCATTCATTCATTCATTCTTTTGAGGCAATAACTGTATTGCATTTTCATGTCCACAAAACAGTGTTGCAAGATAAATGAAGATCCAAAACTTCTGAAATCAGCATAAAATTCTAAACCAATAGCATTCTCAATCTTTAAACTGTCCACAAATAACAAGAGTGTTGGGGGAATTTTCTGTTAAATAAACTATAAATGTGAAATCAATCATTTGAAGTTCTTAGGAGAAGTGCAGAATGTCCCTGATTTGCAAAGAAAATTCACTATAAAAGGGAAGTTAGCTCAAACTAGCGAAACTAGCGTATCATATTTTCAAACAATTAAAGAGCAAAAATCCCTTAAAACTAGACACAGAAGGGAACAGAGGATAAGTTCCTCTAATTGAAGGATTCTATTTTTATTTCCCCGCACGAATGTCAGGAGAAACATCTAAGAGAAAGCTGATACTTAAATTAAAGTGAAACTGTGAGTTCAGTCGAATGTGTTTAGAGTTTCCTTTGGGACCTGAGGACTTTAATTTGAACATGTTATTTTTTTGTTGTATATTTTGTGTATTTTCTCATTATGGTGAAAAATGCTTTATGGAGAGAACACAGCGAGTGTGTAGTCTTCCTCATATCACTTCTCAGTTCTCTCGCATTAAGCTTTTATACCTCTTTGTACCCATCATTGCGTCTTCAGATATGATGGAGAGATGCATCTAATGTGCTTCAAACGGGGATGATATTACGAAGCAACATCAAACGCAATATTCTCATAGCTTCCAGCTGTATAAAAGACCTCCTACCGGCATCATGACTGGAGTTTTTCATAGGCCGGGGCCGATTTCAGCTCGGCAGGGGAGAGACGTTTTTCCCCAGAGAGAAGTGAAAGTGAAAAAAAAAGGTTGTGAGTACTGCGCTGGAAAAAAAAAACTGCATCATGCAACACCAGAAGTTATTTTCATATGCATAATGTTGCTGCATATTCATAGAGACCGGATTATAGACTCGAGCCCTCTAAAAATGACAAATCTAACATGCACAAACATTCAAGTATGCTCACACAAAGACTTCTTTCAACACATTGGTTCTGGTACTAGAATTAGTGCTTTGAACAAAACGAATGATTCCATGATTCACTCATATATCCAATTTTTTTAATTAATTAAGTGTTTACTAGAATAGTACTTTTATTGCCAACATGTTGCAACATAGGCTCATTCTGAAAATGTAGCCCTATATACCTTTCTGGAGATCGCGAATTGTGTAGCCAGAAGTATGTATGGCTGCATTTCATTTTTTAAACTAACGCTACGGGACGGTATGACGCCGTTCCTTTTCGTGCTTACCAGCTGACCACTTACACTGTATGGACGGTTTTCCGGCTGTTACCAGTTTGTCCATGACCACAACGACGGGGTTTGAGGCGAAGAACGGTTCCAGAAAGTACGTAATACAAAAACAGAAAACAAAAATTTTTATAAAAACAAGTAAATAACAGTGTAAGAATGTGGTAAAATGTGGTAAAAATCAGACGAGGGCTTTTCTTTTTCTGAATTGCTTTTTAAATTTGTCGGTTGGGTTTAGGGAAGTGGGTGGGCGGGTCAATCTGTGCTTTTTAAAATACTATTGGTTGGGTTAAGGAAAGGGGGAGGGTGGGTCAGTCGATTGGTCAGTCAGTCAGTCAGTCAAACAGTCAGTCGACAGCGACCTTTGGTGGATTTACGAGAGAACAGAAGGTGCGAATGAGAGAAATTTGAGATCTCAATAAGCTTACACAGCGGCCTCTCGTGGCAAAAAGAGATTTGAGAAAACAAAAACTGCAAAAAAGAAACCTAGCTCCTGTGATGTATTTGACAGTCTCCAGAAATGTATATAGAGGTACGTTTTCAGAATGAGCCTGGGTTGACATTTTCCCTCTTTTCCCCCCACAAAGCATGCTGGAACTACGCATCCATTAAACAATAATCTATACCCACACAATTTATTCACGTTGTCACAGCAACAGCTTAATAAATATTAAAATATTTATTTATTTTGATTTTGAACATAAAACAATTATATTGTCCAAAACAATTTTGCTTTTGAATGTGTACATGAATGACAAATTGGTTGAGTGAATCATTCAATGATTTACCCTGAAACTCCAAAATGAAGATTGTTTTTCAACTTTTGAATAAATAATTACTGACTGAAAGATTGCTGAGAGAACAGTGACTCATGGCCAATCATTTATTAATTCCAGTATTCGCTTAGCTTTAAAACATACTATATGTATGTGCACTGCCAGATTTGTAAGTGCAATGTGCTCAGTGAAATCCCGTGTTCTCACTGTGAACCTGAAAAAAAAGAAAGAAGTCACTTTGGCAAAACTGCCTTTAGGTAAATAAGTAATAAGAAACTATTAGGTATTACTCATGAGAATATATACTATATTGTGATGCAAGGCTTATTAACGTTTTTGACACGTTAGAGAAATGTTCATATGTGAAAAAATAAAGTTTGTAATGTGCTTTTGCAGTACAAAAAAAACAACAAAAAAAACGTTATGAAGCATAATAAGCAGTAAAAAAGAACTGCAATACTCACTCTGTCCAAGAATAACCAAATACAGAACTTAGAGCCATTTGTCACAGCATTGTGTATGCTTAATTCAGTTTCCTTAGCTTTATTGCAGCTATATCTCAAGTGAACATAAACAGCTAAGAGTAAACTTTAGTATTCGTTTTTTCATCTGTTTGTGTGCATCTGTTTGTGTCCCCCCCCCCCCCCCCCTAAAGACACCTAAATTTATCTAAAAAATTTTTTGTTTGTTTGCATGTGATGTAAAAACTACATATAATGTAAAACTTATTACATTATATGTGGGGCCTCACAGTGGCGCAGTGGGTTGCACGTTCGCCTCACAGCAAGAAGGTCGCTGGTTCGAGCCTCGGCTGGGTCAGTTGGCATTTCTGTGTGGAGTTTGCATGTTCTCCCTGTGTTGGCGTGGGTTTCCTCCGGGTGCTCCGGTTTCCCCCACAAGTCCAAAGACATGCGGTATAGGTGAATTGGGTAAGCTAAATTGTCCGTAGTGTATGGGTGTGTATGGATGTTTCCCAGAGATGGGTTGCAGCTGGAGGGGCATCCGCTGCGTAAAACATATGCTGGATAAGTTGGCGGTTCATTCTGCTGTGGCGACCCCAGATTAATAAAGGGACTAAGCCGAAATGAAAATGAATGAATGAATGAATTATTATTGTGATGAAATGTTCATAATGTAATCATTTTCTCAAAATGTAATAAAATATTGAGCTCTCAATGTAATAGCAGTTATTAGCTCAGTAATGTAAAAACAGTTATGGTGCAACATCAATATCTCTGCTTGGAAATATCATAGGGGCATGGCGATTGCCACATTTACATGGTAGCAGTGACTAGCTAACTTGCCAATAAGGATTAACTAAGTGCTATAATATGTTACATATTCATATGAAGTATAAAAACTGCAAACATTAAAAATATGCTAATCTCTTGCAAACAGCATGCAAAGTCACGTTAGCATCACATAGCTACAAATTATTTATTCATTCATTCATTCATTTTCTTTCGGCTTAGTCCCTTTATTAATCAGGGGTGGTTAAAGTGTAATGAACCGCCAACTTATCCAGCATATGTTTTACGCAGTGGATGCTCTTCCAGCCGCATCTCAGCACTGGGAAACAACCATACACTCTCTCATTCACACACATACACTACGGCCAATTTAGCTTATTCAATTCACCTATAGCGCATGTCTGTGGACTGTGGGGGAAACCGGAGCACCCTGAGGAAACCCACACGAACACGGGGAGAACATGCAAACTCCACACAGAAACGCCAACTGACCCAGTCAGGGCTCGAACTAGTGACCTTCTTGCTGTGAGGCGACAGTGCTAACCCCTGAGCCACCGTGCTACCCAGCTACAAATTAAAACATTCAAAATAATATAGTAACATTGAGTCAAAGGCTGAAACAATTCAACTTCATACTAAAAATGTCCTGGGATGTGATCAAATAAATTATGACAGCACTAATATAGTTTTAGAAAAATACAGTGAAGTTTAACCAGGTATTATTATTAATAATAAATAAACTTATTGACACTAAATATTTAAAACTACGAGCAGATTGTTGTTAACCCAGTGTTCCAGTTAACCTGTTCAGGTCAGGCTCGTCCATAATCACAGCAGTTTGTTTCCATATGTGAGCAGCTGTTTTTCCTCTGGGCCTTTTCCAGCCATTTAAACTAACATACAGTACATTTGCACACATGGGGACACACAGAGTTTCATTCATCCATGCACATATGCAGATGGGCAAGCATGCAAAAATAAAGCCATCATGTATACTACAGAATCATAAAAGATCCAATCTAACTCATATTCCTTCTTTGACCGTTGTCCTGCAGATGTGACCATGAAGCACATCAACACAACACAAAGCACATCCAAACACGCACACACAAACACGTTTGTTTCCCAGTATAAATGTGTAGGCGGCACATTTCCATTGTTAGACCATATTTTACACTCTCTAGAGAGTGAACAAGATTGTGCACCAGATATTGTGCACAAAAAACAATGTCTCAGAAAAAAAGCATCTCTTCATTTTCCACCTTTTAACTTTATCTGCCCACCACTCGTTTACGTTGTATCAAGGTGTGTATTTTTATCGCACGGGCTCCAGTGATGATCGAGGTTTACTCAGTCATTTGAAACATTTCAGTACGTGGGTGCTCAACCCCAAGGCAACTCTAGCTGGTATGAAGTATGAAAGCACATCATGAGTCACTGTACAAATGTCTATCTCCCCCTCTTTCTCCACGCGTAGGAATGAAACCGTGCCAGCTCCTACTGTGAACATCATGCCTTTCCGTCACGTTTCTCCCATGACAGATATGCCCTAAATAAACATCTTGAATGATTGCGGATTCCAAGTAACTAGCTGTTGGCCGTAGGATCTCTCTTTAATCAATTGGAGACAGTATTGCTTATGTAGGTGGTTTTTGATCAGCTATACAGTAGGTGTGAACTACAGTTTATATGTCTGAAGTTGTCTCTGGACTGACAGGTTGTTACTATGCTGTCTGATTCAATGTTGTTTGGTGGGTGGTACCCAAAATATTACTCTATTGTTGCTAGTACATTGACAAGTCAGTTACTAGGGTGTTCTAGGTGGTTGCCTGATTGTTGCTACAGTATGTGATTACTATGGTATTTGGGATGGTTGTTTGCACATTGGTGGTCAAGTCAGCGCTAGGGCATTGCTAGGCACTTTATAGACTATTCTGAGTCGTTAATAGTGCATTTTTAGTGTGTTCTAGCCATTGTGAGGCAATTTTGCCAGAGGTTGCCAGATTGTTAGCCATTTTCAGTGATTATAAGGTCATCAATGGTGGCACGGTGGCGCAGTGGTTAGCGCTGTCACCTCACAGCAAGAAGGTCTGGTTCGAGCCTCGGCTGAGTCAGTTGGCATTTCTGTGTGAAGTTTGCATGTTCTCCCCATGTCTGTGTGGGTTTCCTCCAGGTGCTCCGGTTTCCCCCACAAGTCTAAAGACATGCGCTATAGGTGAATTGGGTAATTGTCCGTAGTGTATGTGTGTAAATCAGTGTGTATGGGTGTTTCCCAGTGATGGGTTGTGAAAGGTCATTTGCCGCGTAAAACATATGCTGGATAAGTTGGCAGTTCATTCCGCTGTGGTGACCCCTGATTAATAAAGGGACAAAGCTGAAAAGAAAATGAATGAATGAATGAATACGGTCATCAAGATTTAGATTTTTAAGTTGTTAGAGCATTGCATTGTAGTTGCTTTGTCAATTTATATGATTACTTGGTTGCTATAGGTGTGCTGTTGTGGGTGATATTTCTAAAAGTGCTAATGTGTCCTGGGTGCTTGATAGAAATTGCTTGGTTGTTATACATGGTTGCCAGAGTGTTCGTTCATTCGTGGTAGTTGGGTACTAAAGTGTTTTAAGCGGTTGTTAGAGCATGAGTACTACTGTAGGTTGATGGCAGGTCGTCTCAGTTTCAGATGCCATGATCACAGACCATTGCTTGAACATCCATTGCCTTAATGATTGTGCACTCGCCACTGATTGACCATCGAATCCTATCTGTTTGTTATTTATCTAATCCTATCGTTTTGTGGTTTAGTGCCTCCAAATCATTACTGTAACTTTAACTACAGTAGCTTAAGGCACGTGAATTAAAACTCCAATCTCATTAGTTGACCATTTTTTAATGTGGCGTGAAATTTAAAAAATAGCCAGAGATGTTGATGCTTTTATGTCTGGTGTTTTGTGTGTTTGCGTGTATGCTCACATTGGCGCATTTTGTTAAATGTTGGTGATAAGAGCGAGCAAACATTGCATTCATGTGCACAGACCTTAAGGCCGGGAGCAGCATTAGTACAATATTCATAGTACTTTTCGGTCACCACATAAGGATTCACCAATTTTACATGCTGAATTGGGTCAACGCAATCCAGTTTGTAACCTGAGAAGAAGCAATTGGTTGACCAACAGCCCTACGAAGCCCAATGGCCAACTGCTGGCATAGTGTGTACCAGCCCTTAAAGTACACAAAATGGGAAAATATTTGGTGGTTTCAAAGTCATCGTCTGTTTGGTTGAATTTTAAAGGATTTCTGATAGATGTGTGTAATGTTCCTTAATTGTTCACCTTGTTACAAAGCTTTCTAGTTTACAGTTTTGACAATGAATAAATTAAATGCTTCTTTCCACCCATTCAAGTGCACACACAGTGTGCGCAGTGAACAGTGAACACACACCCCCAGAACAGTGGAAAGCCATTTGCTTCAGCGTGCAGTGGGCAATTAGGGGTTTGGTGTTTTGGTCATAGGGCACCTCAGTGTTGGGTATTGAAGGTGGAAGTACATTAAGTGCTGTTCATTCATACCTCCACTTGTAACTCTTAGCAGTACTGGCAATCGAACCTGCAATCTTTGGGTTACTGTACAAGTCCGACTCTCTAGCTGGCGAATAAGCAACAGCAAGCATTTTGTTTGAAGCACTAGGGTGAAATAAATATGCACACTTTTCTGTTTTTACTGGGACATTGAGTTGACATTTTTACTGCCTTCAACAAGACACTGAACAAGACTGTTATCATATGGGTCAAAATGATTGTTTTTCGTTTTTAATGCCAAAAATCATTAGAAACTTAAGTAAAATGATGTTCCATGAAGATATTTAGCACATTTCTGACAAATCCATTTTTGATAAGTAAAGTGAATTGCAAAGAACAAATTTTGGACAGGCCTCACGGTGGCGCAGTGGGTAGCACGTTCGCCTCACAGCAAGAAGGTCGCTGGTTCGATCCTCGGCTGGGTCAGTTGGCGTTTCTGTGTGGAGTTTGCATGTTCTCCCCGTGTTTGCGTGGGTTTCCTCCGGGTGCTCCGATTTCCCCCACGAGTCCAAAGACATGCGGTATAGGTGAATTGGGTAAGCTAAAATTGTCCGTAGTGTATGTGTGTGAATGAGAGTGTGTGGATGTTTCCCAGTGATGGGTTGCAGCTGGAAGGGCATCCGCTGCGTAAAACATGTGCTGGATAAGTTGGTGGTTCATTCAGCTGTGGTGACCCCAGAATAATAAAGGGACTAAGCCGAAAAGAAAATGAATAAATGAATAATTTTGGACAATTTTAAAGGCAATTTTCTTAGTGTTTTGATTTTTTTGAACATTCAGATTGCAGATTTTAAATATTCGTATCTTAGCCAAATATTGTTCTATCCTAACAAAGTATAAATCAATAGAAAGATTATTTATTCTTAAACTTATTTCATATATTGCATTAAATCTACAAAAATGTATGTTTTTTTGGTCCAGGGTCACATATTTAGAATGTTAGGAATGAGAAATACTGTAAGCACAGTGAAGTGTGCTTTAACGAGCATCACTAACTCAACACCCCATGACACTTACCTCACTGTTCTCAAGTGCTGACAGTAATCCACACTTCCTTCATAAGAGTGTAACTATGCCTCTTCCAGGCAATTCCTGAAGGTAACTCAAGGCTTATCTCAAAACTCTTCCATTTCAGCCCCCTGCCATTTCTTCCCTGAGACTGGTCTCCCTAGAGGCTCTCGCTGAAATCCAGGACTCCTACTGGAGGCTCGAAGCAAGCCCAAAAGATGTGGGTAAATTTAGAGAGCCCACAGGTTAATAGAGATTAGTACAGCAGATGTTTTGTTAAGATAAAGAACTCCCAGGTCTCTACAGCACCCCCCCCCTCTCTCTCACGCACGCACACACGCACGCACGCACGCACGCGCACACACACACACACACACACACACACACACACACACAGATAGACATTTGTGAGCTATACCAAAGAGATAATACACATTAATAGAGTTAGTTGAGGTTTAACTCCCAGACCTCCTCCGGCTGCCTCCTCTATGGAACCTGTGACTAAACAGATTTGCATCTGCAGTGCGTCATTATAGCTGAGATCCCCCAGAGCCTTCGTTCTCTCACCTCACCACAACAAAACCACCCAACACATTCTCACTCAGCTCAGTTCTGGATTACACAAAAACCAACTTGCACAAACAAGCTTCCAAGGTCTCCATTTTACAACAACCCACAAACAAACACTTGGCAAGTATATAAAAAACGAAAACTTTCACACTTATGTCGCCAATACTCCTAGCCTCAACCAAGTTCGCTGTATTCTCTTCTTATCTATACTGTAACAAAGTGTAAAAAAAGTAATTATTGTGTGAAACACATGCTTAAAAATGCCCAAATGACACTCTAAGGGCTCATTCTTACCAAACGTCTTTGCTTTGATAAAAAAAAAAAGTGAGACACAATGCTTTGGAATAGTTTGGACAAAAAGTGCAACATAAATAACAATGGTATCCACACACAGCCACTGAGCACCTACAAACAGAAACTTGGAATGCTTGCCCCACCTCTGAATTATTCTGACTGGTCCACTGCTTTGAAACTGACAGTAATGAAGTTCTTTTAACTTGACACCACATCTAAAAAAAACACAGCGCTCATGTGCGCGGCCCTTCAAAAGATGCATGGTAGTAACAGTCTGTCACGTGCACATTTACATAGTAAAGCAATAGAAAAGTAGTGCATTTGAAAGGAAAAACATGTCCTGTGTGAACCGCCCATAAGGGGCTATTTACATGACAACGTTTTTGGCCAAAAAAGGGAAAAGGAAAAAGAGCATCTATGAAAACAATGACATCACATGTGTGCATAGTATGTTTTTGGGCAAGTGGAGATTAAAGGCGAGCACGAAAAAAAACACACAACAATTGCGGAGTATGTGGTGCTCAATTGTTTTCTAATGATACATCAGCAAATTGTTAATTTTCTTCACATTACAGCCAAAAGCAGAGATAAATTGTACACACCAATGCTGAGCCATCTATGGCACACTGTCACTTCCTTACAGGTAGTGTTTATTAGCAAGGTGACATCGCCAAATACTGGGCTAGCACACGCAATACAGCACTTTTGGCCATTTTTGGATATGTGTATGGAAATGAAGATCATTTTGAAAACGTTGTCATGTAAACATGAAACGTTTTTCAAACACAAGGGAAAAACTTTTATGTTTTTAGCTACATTGTTGTCATGTAAACAAAGCGTAAAGCTAAAAATATGCTGACGCTTTCTTCAGAGATTGCTGTAAATGGCAGCTTTGACATTCATTACATTTTCAGCTACCAAACTATATTTTATATATAATAAAAAACAAACTATATAACAATATTTTCTTTCTCAGACAAGTATCTGTAAGACCAGAGGTTGGTTGTGTATGAAGGTCCCAGCAGAAAACATCATAAGAAAACTTTTTTAAAAGCATGCCTTTCTTTGCCATTCTGATGCTCTGTTTGTCTCAACCACGTCTACATGCCTAAATGTATTCTGCCATGTGATTGGCTGATTGGATCTTTGCATTAACAAGCAGTTGAACAGATTTACCTAACAAGGTGGACATTGATTATATATCAAATATGTTACAACAAAAATGGTTACATATAAAAAAAAAACAGGGGAACCAACACCCCTCACAACTGTCAGTCATATTCTGAGTGAGACAGAGAGGATTAAGAATGTGTTAGAATGAGATAAACACACAAATGCAACACTTAATCTACAGATTTAGACAACAAAGCAAGCTTTAACTATAGACGGACTCTCACACAAAGACTCAGCAGTCTGAATGCAGTGGGCAGAGAGGAGATGATATTGGTGCAGTAACATTAATCCCAGCTGTATTCTCACAGTACAGTCAATACAATGAGGAAACACAATACCTTTAAACTGCATACAGCAGAATCTTCCCAGAAGAATTATTCTAAGGCAATAAATACACTGTTCACAGGTCAGACACAATAAGTACTTTCGATAATTTCACTGTGTGAAATATAAAGAGCATCAAAAGGTTAAATTCTTTTAGTGATCATATCATTCAGATAATAATATAATTGGCCTGAAAAGATAATTCACATATTATTATCTTGATCCATTAAAAGCAATAATCCTTTAGCTAACCTTGAACCTGATCCATTCAACCATGTAAGGGCAGTGATGGATTAATAGGAACATCCTCTAACCTGCAAAAGTGAAGTCACACTAATTGTGTGCTCAAATGACTAAAAATAATCTGTTCATTTTGCATAAGTATCATTTTATAAGTATTATAAGTATCAAATTTTAAAATTATTTAACTTTAAATTCGATAAATAATACAAAAAATATTGATGTTCTGGCAACCATAGCTGCTGTTTTTCTATTTATTTCTTCTTTTTAAAATGTTAAATAAAATCCTTGTCTTATTTACCTATTGTACATTCTGCGATAAATAACTCCTTTTGTGTATCAGAACTAAACCAGTCATACAGGTTTGAAATTAAATAAGGATGAGTAAACGATGACACAATTTTCATCTTTGGATAAACAAGCCTTCACACATAACAGTATGATGTGTCATATCCGGATCTCCGCAATGTTTGCGCCGCATGTGAGGCTGAAATGTGAGATTATGTGGATATTTTTTGATCTGTGAGTGTGTGGCACCTGAAAGCAGATTCTGTCAGCATTTAGGTGTTGCAATGAGGGCAGCCCTCATTATCCTCACTAATATGTGTCTGATCTCAGCAGTGTTGGGTGGAAAAACATAGCTGCTAAATTGAGGTCTAATTCTAAATGGCCGATCTAAAGTGTTACAACAAATATACTACGTTGGCACACAGGCAATAGATCTGAAGCTGGAAGTAGTTAATTTAGCATGTACACAAATATTTTAAAGAATATTGATAGTGAAAATTGTTAAGCATTTACAGTGTTGCTATTGTATTCTGAGTTGCTAAAGCATTTCAAATGTAATGTATAATCACTGTAAATGTGGGTTGCTATGTTATTGCTATGTTATTTTAGTGGTAACTACTGCATTTTAAGTTTGTTGTACACTCTCAGAAAAAAAGGTACACGGTGGTACAAATAATGTTGCTTAAGGAACAGTTTTGTACCTTTGTAAAAGTTGTACCTTATATGGTACAGAAAAGGCCGCTTATGATACTGTTCTGTACCTTTTATGGTACAATTCAATGAAGGTACACAATTGTTCTCATAAAAAAGGTACATAAGTGTTGGACAACTCCTTTATTACAAATATCTATGAAAATAAATATTACTGGAAAGGCAAAGGGATTTTATGAATAATTCCCATATTAAAACATGAATCATCATTTAAAAGCATAAAGAAACATAAACATTCATTATTAAGTTCTATAATACAAAACAACTGGTAAAACAAAACTATAGGTATTGTAAACTAAACATTTAAGGGATTTGTAACAAACATTAGGTAAGCATTTTCTGATAAATACATTTTCATTATTGATATCCGCACCTTTTGGCGTTTGCTTTCCACTACGCACGTGAGCTGGCAACAGTCCTGCATATGCAAAGTGTTCATGCAGACATTTTAGTATTGTAAAACTAATCAAACATTGTGCATTATCTGTTACAATACTTTTGCATAATTCTATTTCTTTTTTAATTTCCCAGTGATGGGTCGCAGCTGGAAGGGCATCCGCTGCGTAAAACATATGCTGGATAAGTTGGCGGTTCATTCCACTGTGGCGACCCCAGATTTATAAAGGGACTAAGCCGAAAAGAAAATGAATGAATGAATATTTCTTTTTTTTTTTTAATTAAGTAAATTAAATTTACTTTTAAGTGACTACAAAGGTATTGTGTGAAAATTGGAGAATAACATTTTTTTATATTGTACATGGGAGAATGTATTTCTGTAACATTTTTGTGAAAAGTGTTGTGAAACGTTAAAGTAATTTTTATTCTTTATTGTAAATGGAGGCCAGCACGGTGGCGCAGTGGGTAGCACAATCGCCTCACAGCTAAAAGGTCGCTGGTTCGAGCCCCGGCTGGGTCAGTTGCCGTTTCTGTGTGGAGTTTGCATATTCTCTCCGTGTTTGCGTGGGTTTCATCCGGGTGCTCCGGTTTCCCCCACAAGTCCAAAGACATGCAGTACAGGTGAATTGGGTAAGCTAAATTGTCTGTAGTGTATGAGTGTGAATGGGTATGTATGGATGTTTCCCAGTGATGGGTTGCAGCTGGAAGGGCATCTGCTGCGTAAAACATATGCTGGATAAGCTGGCGGTTCATTCCGCTGTGGCGACCCCAGATTAATAAAGGGACTAAGCCGAAATGAAAATGAAGGAATGAATGAATGAATATTGTAAATGGAAAAGGTGCATTTAAAAATGTATTTGATGTTTTATATTTACTGAAAATAAACGTACACATTTTGGATATAGAAAAATGCCATATTAATAGTTCTTGAAGTAACACATTTGACACTGTTAAGGTACAAAGTGTCTTGTCACTGTAGGGGTACCTTCATGGATCAGATTTGTACCTTTGATGAAGATACAATATTGTATCTGCAGGTTTACATTTTGGTTTCCCAAGGTATAAATCATGTGCTTAAAGGTACAAACTGCAATGTTACAAACTTGTTTCTTTGTCTTAAGGTACAATTCTGTTCCATAAAAAGGTACTGCCCCAGTAACAAAGGTTTGTACCTTCTTTGGTACAACATTGTACCATTTTTCTGAGAGTGTAGGTGGTTGTTCATGTGTTTTATACATGGTTGCTGGCTTGCTACTGTAGGTAGTTGCTTGGGCTTTTACTGGAACAGTGCAGTAGTACATGTACAGGTGGTTGCCAAGATGATTTGGGTAGTTTCTTAAGGTCTTCTAGGTGATGGTTTGGCATATTACTAGGTTATTGAGCCTTATCACACACCTAGTGTATGATGGAAGGGATCAAGGCATGGTGCCATGGAAGTAATAATTTTCATGTCCTGCACCATGTTGTTTAAATAGCAAAAGCATTTGCATCTATTTGTGCACCCATGATTGTGCTGGTCTGAAAAGTGTGTGTTAAGGCGCATTTTTAGCAGGTTGCTATTTTAAGGCAACTGAAATATGATGTCTTGCTTATTGGACCCAAAGAAACCTAGAACATGGACTCTCAGTTCAGTCCTCATCTTCAGTCAAAAATTTGGGGGTGATTTTTGATAGCAACCTGTCGTTTAAAGGCCAGATTTCAAGCATCTGTAAAACTGTATTTTTTCATCTTAAAAATGTTGCCAAACTTCGACATATGCTATCAATTTCTGATGCGGAAAAGCTTATTCATGCTCTCATGACCTCTTGGTTAGACTATTGTAATGCGTTACTAGGCGGTTGCCCTGTTGGCCTAATTAACACACTTCAGCTGGTTCAAAATGCAGCTGCTAGAGTGCTTTCTAGAACTAAGAAATATGATCATATTACTTCAGTTCTTTCATCATTGCATTGGCTCCATATTAAATATCATTATAAATTTAAAAAATGTATTGACTACCTACAAATTTCAAAACGGCTTAGCTGGCCAGTATTTGAGGGAGCTCCTGGTGTTTTACAGCCCCTCAAGTCCACTACGCTCAATTAATTCTGGACAATTGATTATTCCCAGAATATCAAAATCAACTGGCAGTAGATCTTTCTGATATCTGGCACCTAAACTCTGCAACAGCCTTTCTAGCACAGTTTGGGAAGCAGACACTTTGTCAGTTTAAAACTAGATTAAAGACACATCTCTTTGCATTAGCATACACATAAAACACAAATGCTTTAGAAATCCAAATCCTCTAAATGATTGTTAGGCTGCATTAATTAGGACAACCGGAGCTGGGAACACTTCCCAAAAGACATTATAATTTGAACGCCATCTACGCTTATGTTAGTCTGTTTTTCATTATCCCGAGGTTTTCATAATCCTAGACTAGGCCGTATCCTGAGCAGATACTGTGGCAGTCATGGAGGAGTGGAGAACATGAGACTGATTCCTGAAAGACCCCAGTGACAGACGAGTCTCCGCATTGATCCCGTGGGCCAGCTTGTACACCCGCCGGTGACCTACTCACACCTGCAGCTTCTCCCCGATGGATGTCCAGTGTTCTCCAGCCCCTTTGCCTAGACTGAAGCTCTGCACATGGTCGTGCCCAACTGAGCCTGGTTTCTCTCAAGGTTTTTTTCCTCCACTTTTGTTATTTGGTGAAGTTTTGTTCCCCGCCACTGTGACCACTGGCTTGCTTGGTTTTGGGACTTGTGGAGCTGCGCATCGATGGATTTGCTCTTCAGTGTTTGGACTTTCAGCAGCGAAAATTAAACCACACTGAAATGAACTACACTGAAATTCAACTCTGAAAACTGGACTGAAACTGTTTTCAAACTTCTATGTTAAGCTGCTTTGACACAATCTACATTGTAAAAGCGCCATAGAAATAAAGATGAATTGAATTGAATTGAAATAGACCACACCATTGACCAACTGAAAGCTAGTCTAAAGCCAATGCCGCACTATTTTGTGATATTAGTGATTATTAATATGCACAGGTGGTGTGCATACACGTAGCTTATTACACACGAAGATGTGCAGCAGCACATATACATCTTTGAACTTAAAAATGTAAAGTATTAAAATTTAATTATTATACGGAATAATGTTTACATAAATATAAAAACCTCCGTTCCCACGGCTCTCCACCATGTCCCCTCTTGTGACAAAGAACAACATTTTAGACCATGCACCTGGCACACCAACTGTTTCTCTTATCCTTAAAATAGCAAAAGGGGATTCAGACATGCCCTATGTGCACCTGTGCCGTGAGCTTTAGACTATGAGCTTAGGTCATTAAAATAAACCAAACATATTATGTTTGGTTGCAAGTTAGTTATGGTTATGGTTAGTGTGTTGCTAGAGCATTTTAAAATGTGACTGTTTGAATACTGCTAGGCAATTGTTAGGGGGTTCTGGTTTCTAGATGATATTTAGGGTGTTCAAGGTGGTTGCAATGGTGTTGCGGTAGTTGTAGGTGGTTGCTTAAATGATCTACATTGTTCATTTCATGATGTTCTGGGTGATTGCTAGGTAGTTGTTAAAGTGTTCTCATTATTTTGTTTTGTATTTTGGCCATTGGGTATTTACAGTGCATTTCTAGATGGTTGCTATGATGATTTGGGCAGTTGCTAAGATGTTTTACGGTGTTCTAAGCAGTTACCCTGGTGTTCTCTGTTATTTGTAATTGGCATTCTCTTAGATATTGAGTCTTTTCTTTAGTCTATTTGATCACAGGTCCAGTTTACACCTTGAATTATAAAGCATTTCTATCAATCTGATCACTGAAACTTTTAGTTGACAGTCCACAGTCACCCACTTAACAGTCCACAGTCAACCACTTTCATAGGTATTCATAAACCCATTTGATCGAATAACCTTTGTAATGTAAACGCTCATACGGTTGAGTGCATTCAAATACCCACAAAAGACCATCTATACTCTTGGCCTACTGACCAAGCTATTTATACTTTGCTGTGTTGCACCAAAATACACGAATTACAATCATCGAAACTACAAAACAGTGTGTGATCACCAAACTTGGGTACCACTCATGCATAAGAAAGATCTGAAACTCTGCATGCCTTAGCAAACCCTATTTCTAAAATTAACAGAGAAGCCGAGAGCGTCATAGAAAAGTTCACAGGCACAGCTAACTGTTCAGCCACACTTTGAGTGTCCTTTTTGTTGTACTTATTCAAGTTGCAGCTCTGAGTTTGTACTGTATGTTCTCCTGCTCTCATAGGGAACGTCAAGGCGCTGTCCTTTCAGAACCATCGATTCCCTCCCCACCTCTGCTCATTCTCTCTCCATAGCGTAACAATCCTCCCTGCCTGCTGCTCAGAGTTGGTACGAGCCCTTCTCCCGCTCTTTCTCAATGCATTTTGCCCTTATATGGAGAGAGTGAGAGCAGTGAGAGGGATGAGCAAAAGTGTGGCTGGACTGTACTATCTACTCACGTTTTAAGGGGGTGTTCTGAATCAGAGTAGCTGTGTAAGAGTAAGGGAGGTAGAGGTGGGGGGGGGGGGGGGGGGGTGATGGAGATGGTGTGAATAATGCCACCTCTTTGAGTGGCCCAGAATAAAAGGACAGAAATAGGTTTAGGAGCAGGGCGGGAGAGAGAGAAAGGGCTGTGATTAATATGCCTATGGATTTCTCTGTGGGATGATAGCATGTTACAGCATGTTTGTGAGGGTTATTTTCAGATGAATGTGGCGTCAGTCCTGTACTCAGTATCATTCATAGAGTGGGATTCATTTGAAGATTTCTCTTTGTGTCGCACATCACCCCCACAAAAGCACAAACCAAATGCCATGGCGGTCGTCACAGATGAAATGCCTCACTTGGGGACAGGTGCGGACTTAAAGGTATCACAAAAGCCCTTGGCATGAATAAATCCAGAAGAATTCAAGGTCACAAAACACTGTATTAATCAAACATGCCACCGGTTCGGAGCTATAGAATGCTAGCACACATGGATGGAAAGCATTAAAGTGAGCGCTAGCATCTTACGTGACCTTTTTTCAGTTGGCTGGACGTCTATGGGGTTCTTTATTTTGGTCTGTTGCTGTAGGCAACTGTATGCGATGACACAATTGACCCAAAAAATAATAATGGACTCTAGTATGAATTATGGACAGCCCAGATTTGAACTGCATGGAAATTTTGCTCAAATATAAATATTTTAGCAAATAGGCATTGGGCTTTTCTGCTGAACTTGTGCTCCACAAACCGGCCTAAAAGCCATCATCTCTTGATGAATAGACCTGCATGGCTGACGCGTGATGATGGATTGCTAGCTCGACGACAACTTTAATTAGCTTCACAAGCATCAAAACTGTTATTATTTGGTGGTTATTATCTTAAATATGCAGGTATTTAAGTTATATTACAAGGCTGTTGAAGGCTAGATTCTGATTGGTTGACAAACATTTTAGGTGTGCAATTAAAGAAATGCAATGCTAGTTACTGAGAGGTCTTGAAAGATATTAAATATTATTTTTCTTCTTTCAGTTCTTTGTAACAATCAAATTTAACATTTTGTCTTTACCAATTTATAAAAGAAAATGAAAGAAAACGTACACATTCTCACTCAGTTTATTTAAAAACACAGATTTATTCATCGATAAAACGCTATGTTTGCATTGAGATCACTGATAAGCTCAGCGGTGACTTTGTTTGGAACTATTTTCATGAGATGCAGCCAGTAAGAAACTTTAAGTTTCTGCTTTTCTTGGAAAAACCTTTAAGTGATTCCCCAGTGCCGAGTTGTGAGTGAAAACCTGCTGTACATTTTCACAGTTCACTTATTGGTTATATTTTTGCTTGCAAAATGCATTATATGACTTTGGTCTAGACTCTGTCAACTTTTAATATTGAAAATTTTACTCCAGATTAACAAAGTGACTTTTATGTTCATTTTTACTAGGTGGAGAAATAGATATAATCTATTCATTCATTCATTCATTTTCATTTCGGCTTAGTCCCTTAATTAATCCGGGGTCGCCACAGCGGAATGAACCGCCATATAATCTATACACAAAAAATGAATCATGAGCTGCAGGGGTGCATTAGTTAATAATATTTCAAAAGACCAGTCAATTAATACTTACTTAAATACCTTCCCATTTTTTTACATGCACACAATTCATGTGTTTCAAAGATAAACTTTCTGAGTTTCCTAAAGTCTTATGGGTTTTGAATGACATAAGTTTTGGATACGTTTTTATGTAAATGTAGGTGTTTTCAAATAAAACAATAGTACACCAAAAAGGCACTCAAAGTAGGATTTAAAATTTAAGTCTTAAGCCATGGCGTACAGAGATACCGAAAAAAAATTCATACCAACATATTACTAAAAACCTTTTCTGCTCTGTTTTGAAGGGGAACCAGTACTGCAATACTGTCCAGAAATGCTGCTTAGCACTGCTGTCTGCTTTCAAGTGTACAGTTCCACCCATTAAAAACCCAGTGAACTTCTATTACGTAGCTGCTATTAAACACTTCAAAACTTTGAAATAAATTAGCTTGATTTAAGTAGCTGCCTACACACAGGACATTTCAGCAATTATTTGCCTTTTGTAACTGGACCACAAGTATTAAGAGTTAAAGGATAACAATGGCATCAGTTTTTGGCCTGATGGGATCTCTATGTAGTCTTCAGTGTTGGGGTGGAGAACGGCTATGATTTTATGCGAAGGTCAAACTCGACTAAATGCTAATTAGCATGAGTCATCACATCCATTCATAGACCTGAACACATCATGCTACGTATATAAACAATCCAAGTTGCACTTCCACATTCATTACCGTCAACAGCCTCAAATTACAAGCACACATTTATTCTTGAACTGTCAAGCATAGGAAAAGGTTTCCAAACTAATTTGTCTCAGCTGCATGATAATCTTGTAATTTGGATCACTCTCTGTTTACTAGTGACACAGATACACACACACACACTCTCACAACAAAGGTATCTCAATAATGCATGTCAGTATCACATGGTTTTAACAGAGTTCATGAATACAGTTGTTTGCATCGATTTGACAAATATTGAGGTGTTTACCAAACCGACACTAACAAACAGATGTCTTCACTAGGGCAGTTTCACCCTCCGTTGGTAGATTTAGGTCACTGGGCTAATATTCGCATGATAAACAGAAGAGGAAGTGGAAGAGGAGGATACTGAATGAAAGGGTGTTGGGGGGAGGCATCTTTTGCTTTAAATATGATGCAATAGCAAATAGTTTCATGGTAATGAGCTGTCAGCCTCAGAAATAAGGTATCGTTTTGGAAGCTATTATAGGAGTTTTCTCTCATAAACATGTTTATATGACATTTTCAAATGGTTTCTCACAAGCAGAATTGAGATGTTTGTATTGTAGTAGACTTATAATTCAGAAATACAGTCCATTATATGTTGTAGTTGTGCAAGTGAGTGTCAATAATTCAGCAGAGGAAATTATCAAAATAAAAAAAGTATTTAAACTTTTCAAAATATTCTTTTACATTTTCAGATCTGTCAATCAAACATCAAAGATGTCCATCAAACTTTAAGATTTAAATAAATGCTGTTTTTACACTCAAAATAATTAAGGACTGCTGAAAAAAACTATCATGCCCACATGAAAAAAAATACTATAATAATTTATAGTAAACACTACAGTGCTTTCAAATCATACCTTATTAAGCTGTATTATACTGTATATATTATAGGATTGACCACCCTTTGTTAACAAATGCTACAGCATGCTGATGAACTGATAAACTGTAAGAAATACTTTAGTTTGTACTATATATATTGTAATATATAGTTGTAGAAAACTTAGTACAGTGTTGGGTCATTAGTTTTATTACCACAGCAACTATAGAATTACTACAAACATTTAATTCAATTACTTTACAATAGTATGGCTCACAAACACAATAGTTCAGTTTTTATTATAAATTACTATAGTATATTTTCCTTTGGATGGTTTCATGATGCCTCGGCTGGGTCAGTTGGCGTTTCTGTGTGGAGTTTGCATGTTCTCCCCGTGTTGGCGTGGGTTTCCTCCGGGTGCTCCGGTTTCCCCCACAAGTCCAAAAACATGCGGTATAGGTGAATTGGGTAAGCTAAAATTGTCCATAGTGTATGAGTGTGAATGAGTGTGTATGGATGTTTCCCAGATATGGGTTGCAGCTGGAAGGGCATCCGCTGCGTAAAACATATGCTGGATAAGTTGGCGGTTCATTCCGCTGTGGCGACCCCAGATTAATAAAGGGACTAAGCTGAAATGAAAATGAATGAATGAATGAATGGTTTCATGATTACATTTGTCATACACATGTTTGTTTTAAACAAAAACCAAACTTACCAAACCAAACATTAGATGTTTGATAAGTTAGTCAATAAAAGACTCTGAACATTAAATAATAATAATAATAATAATAATAATAATAATAATAATAATAATAA
>CAIGQW010002378.1:2868805-2886684 GCA_903798125.1 Danio choprae
AATAATAATAATAATAATAATAATAATAATAATAATAATAATAATAAAAGGGCAGCACGGTGGCGCAGTGGTTAGCACAATCGCCTCACAGCAAGAAGGTCGCTGGTTCAAGCCCTGGCTGGGTCAGTTGGCATTTCTGTGTGGAGTTTGCATGTTCTCACCGTGTTTGCGTGGGTTTCCTCCGGGTGCTCCGTTTCCCCCACAGTCCAAAAACATGTGTTATAGGTGAATTGGGTAAGCTAAATTGTCCATAGTGTATGTGTGTGAATGAGTGTATGAATGTTTCCCAGTGATGGGTTGCAGCTGGAAGGGCATCCGCTGCGTAAAACGTATGATGGATAATTTGGCGGTTCATTCCGCAAACTCCACACAGAAACGCCAACTGACCCAGCAGAGGCTCGAACCAGCGACTTCTTGCTGTGAGGCGAACGTGCTACCCACTGCGCCACCGTGAGGCCACTACCCCAATACAAAATACTAATTTGATAAAACATTACATCGGAGTGTTTTTTTTTTTTTGCCTTGTCATGCCTTGTTGTTCTCAAAAGCCCATTTCTCATTTTATATCATTCACAGTGAGTATCTCGCCTCCAAAAGTTATGTGTCATAAGAAAACAGAAAAGAATGGAAAGAAAGATATGAGGGCACGGTCGACCTGTTCAGGAAATTGTCAGCTGAAATCTCCCCACTCATTTTTTTTA
Source organism: Danio choprae (assembly GCA_903798125.1). NCBI lineage: Eukaryota > Metazoa > Chordata > Actinopteri > Cypriniformes > Danionidae > Danio > Danio choprae. The sequence goes on from CAIGQW010002378.1 coordinate 2,869,507, forward strand.
ATGTCACAATAACATTTCCCCACACATGCCTCTGTCACCTGGCAAGAAGCTCATCTGTTTATGACATCAGCAGGAAGAGACTCTCCTGATTTGGTGTCACTGTGGCTGTCAATCATCCCAGTAGCAGTGCTTACAACATTACAATGGTTCATACTTTGTAATTACCTATATATGTTCAATTTAACAATGAGTGTGCAACAACAGACATACATCTGAAAAAGCGTGAGTTGTTGAAGGTTGGTGTGTTATTGATGTTCAGTTTAATAAGACTTGGCTATTTTGGTTTGTGGGTGGTAAACACACAAAAATGTACCCAAATCATATCTACAGATCTTAATGCATATATATTTGGATGTGAGCATTTAAACAAAAAAATCACATATTAAATGGATAGTATTAAATGGGTGGGATAAATTCTCCCATCATTTACTCACCATTCACTTGTTCAAAATCTTTCTTCTGTTGAAGAAAAAATGATTAATTTTGAAGAATGTTGGTAATTGGTAGCATTCTTTAAAATATCTTATTTTGTGTTTTAAGAGAGAAAGAGAAAGAAGGATATAATGGTTTGGAACCACTTGAGGGTGAATAAATAGTGGGCTGATTTTCTTTTTTGAGTGATATTGGTTGTCAGTATTATTATTGCTATGAGTTTGCTATGAACAACCAGGAATTCAAATCTTAATAAATGATGTAGCTTTACAAACTGTGACAAGTGTAATGAAAATTACAACAGAAAGACTATGTGAGTGAGTCTAAAAGTGAAACCTCACAGCTTCCTCTATTGAGGAGAGCAGGCTGACAGGAAGGCTTATATCTATAATTAGATATACATTTGTCTGACTCTTTTTTTAATGCACTAAATTACTCTGGTGGAAACTTGTGTTGGGGGTAAGCATGTCTAAAAGCATTTACACACAATACACTACTACCTCCACACGCTGTTGTTCTTCTCAATTTGGACATAAGATTTTTCTTTGGTGTTTTTCCACAAAGCATGAACCTGCTGATGTCCTAAAACACAATCATACAATTTTGTCTTAAATGAACATTTGTCTTAAATGAATCAACATTTTGATTAAATGAAAGTGAAGGACTCTGTTATATTGGTATATATTCTGTGACTGGCTTTTTAATGCCTGTTCACTTCAATCCACTGGAATCCATCATGCTTTTAAGAATATGTGCAATTTATGTTGCAGAAGTGCCAATTAAAGTGTTTTTATTTAATATATCTGTGCTATTTTATTTAGCATTTGTGACAAACCCTGTGAAGTTCCTTCGTGAAACACTGAGCTAGTGTATTCCTACAGACAAAATAAACATACTTAAACATGAACGACTCATTCTACACTATGCATAAAAAAACGTATGTCTATACGAGTTATAACTTGTGGCAACAGATTTTCTTAAACACTGGAGAAAGCTAAGACACATATGTGTTCATGTATGAATATGTGCGACAAAAAAGTTATGTCTGAATACCCTGTGAGTTGTCGTAATGCACATGCATTGAGATCCTGTGTAGGTGTACATCTCAAACGCCACCCTAAATCATCCCACAGTTCCACACTTTGGTGCTTTGACTGTGAGGTGGATGTCTGCCTGAAGCATGTCTCATTGTGGTCTCAGAAGAATTGAACAATGAGGATGTAATGCTTCTGGAAAAGGTATGCTCATGAACACCTTTTTTGAAAGCTAAAATGATGAATGGGACAAACAAGAGTCTTGAGAACTTAATTGACATTTGGAACTGGTGGCCATTGCAAGTCCACGAGACCTCGAGTGCACAGGAAATGTGCCATTTTGGGATTTGGCCCAAATTGCATGCAAGCTACACTGACGGCATTTAGAGAGATATTAATTAATTCATTCATTCGTTTAATGCTTTAAAGCGACTTAATATTGAGAATGAAAGAAGAACTATAAATCATCAGAAAGCAGCAGGATAATAAATGCTATGACAAATCTAAATTAGTTTACTTTTTTATTTTTCTCCTGAGCATACAGGTAGGTCAGAGTGTGTTTGTCAAGCCCATTCACTCGTGTGGAGCACACTCAGAATTGTACAGATTTCCAAAAAGCATGGGGTGCTTCTAAGGTTTCTGGTGCATATGGAGAGGATGAGTGTCAGCTGCGGGTGGTTTGTCAACCCCACTCACCTGCGTGAAGCCGCACTAGGAATTGCATGCCTAGCCCTAACCCTTTGAATGCCAAAATCGATGAGAGATTATTGGAAGATAGTACCCATATCTTTGTACAAATCTCACCTAATATATTACAAGGAAGTCTGAATAAGTTACAAAATGTACAAACTCTTGAGAGAAGTGAAAATATCTTCATGACAGATATGTAGCCTATATGAGTTCCCAGATATGTATAAATTCCCCGTACATTGCCTTAATGTGCATGGGTTGACCACCTCTCCCAAACTGCACCCTAAATCATCACAGTCAACCTCTAAATCCACACTTTAGTGACGTAATGCCTCACTAACTATCAGGCTGAAGTCCACTCAGAGACCTCCACATTGCTAGCTCAGCAGAAGTGTGCAAAGGGGGCACTTGTGAGCCCCTACCGAAAGCTAAATAATGAATAGGACAGGGGTGCCCAAACGTAGTCCCAAAGGGTCAGTGTCCTACAGAATTTAGCAGGATGTTTATAGTATACGTAGCAAGAGCTTGATTACCTGGTTCAGGTGTGTCTGATTGGGGTTGGAGCCAAACTCTGCAGGACATTGGTCCTCCAAGACTGAGGTTGGGCACCCCTGGAATAGGACAACCTATGGCAGGGGTGTCTAATCCAGCTCTTGGAGGGGCATTGTGCTGCAGCCCCAAAACATTTAATTAGAAGTTTCTGAGTGGAAAGACTTTGATTAGCTGGTTCAGGAGTGCTTCATTAGACTAACTGAACTCTGTAGCACAGTGGCCTTTTAGGTTTGGACACCCCTAGACTCACAGGCTTGATGGACGCACACAAGCAGCAGCAATTTTAATTCTGAAAGACTGCAAACATACAGAGCATCACAGTGGCACAGTGGGTAGCACAATCGCAGCAAGAAGGTCACTGGTTCGAGCATCGGCTGGGTTGGCACAGTTGGCATTTCTGTGTGGAGTTTGCATGTTCTGTGTTTGCGTGGGTTTTCTGCGGGTGCTCCGGTTTCCCCCACAAGTCCAAAGACATGCGCTATAGGTGAATTGGGTAAGCTAAATTGTCCATAAGGTATATGTGTAAATGGGTGTGTATGGATGTTTCCCAGTGATGGGTTGCAGCTGGAAGGGCATCCTCTGCGTAAAACATATGCTGGATAAGTTGGCGGCTCATTCCGCTGTGGCAACCCCAGATTAATAAAGGGACTACGCTGAAAAGAAAATGAATGAATGAATGAATGAATGAATGAATGAATGAATGCAAACATACAGTAAATGAAGTTTGTGTTTTGGGATTGGGCTGAAGTATGCATGTGCATGTGGGCTAGGCAACTTGAAGCAAACAAACATTTAAATAGTATTGTTTACTGTATAAATTACTGCTTGGATTTTACATCCAAAGGCATCTTTATAATTCTCTGACGTGCTTACTTCCAGTCTACACAGTTAGATGTCTTCATGTTTACATTAATGGCAAGAATCATGTGATGGCCACAAACAATAGCTATTCTGTCCACTTAGACAAGCCTCATTTCACCTTCCCCATTGCCACAGAGTCTCATTGCTTTCTCAGAGGGGCCACATCCTCGTCAGGCAACAACACAAACACACACACCTGCTGTCGTAGCCTGAAGGAGAAGGGTTAAATCCCCCCACCCTTATACACACAAACAAACAGTGCTCGTGCAAACCGTCCGCTCACATACTCACACACTCACGCTCCCCCTCGCTCCTACACCAGCAGTCAGTTGTTATTTAGGGGGAGGGGGTGAGGCTAGCAGAGGTCTTTGTGAAGCGAGAGAGAGAGAGAGAGAGAGAGAGAGAGAGAGAGAGAGAGAGAGAGGAACAGAGCGTTCTATTTCTCATAGATGAGCAGCTGCTAGGCAGGACTGTCTTGAAAGCAGAGAGACAGTGAGAGAGACCATTTGGTGCCTGAACGCGAGCGAGCGAACGAGGGAGGGGGAGAAAGAGAGAGAGAAACACACACACACACACACTCAGCGTGAGCCTGTGGTTTAAGCAGACACTAGCCGTGCATTTAGGGAAACCCACAGTCTCAGCTCCCTGGGATAAAGGAGTGTTGTTCCTGGCCCTGCTCTTTTCCCCCTTTTTCATTCTTTTATTTTATTCCCTCCATCCTTTCTCTTCTTCCTTTTTGCCTGCGGAAAGAGCTGGACCGCTGTTCTCTCCTTGAAACACGCCGAGCCGGTAAGCAGGCACTCTAACTAACTATTTCTGTTTCTTGCTTCTTTTTTTGGTGTCAGTTTGGCTTTTTCGCTTCATTCATCCTTGTTAGTGCTTGGGTAGAGAGATGTGGTAGATGATGCTGTACCGGCATCCGTCTCAGCCGGCTTATACCAGGACTGGGTGCGGAAGAAGAAAAGCGAGGGATTGGAGGAGAGGGAAAGGGGTTGTTCTACTTTTTCAGCCCCACAATCGGTCAACTGGGGCTTGTCCTCTTTCACTGCAGCACATGGCAGAATACACACATAAACAACATGCCCTGTAAATGTACCCATCTGCTTTAGCAGGGCTAATTAACAACTATTTGATTAATCAATATACATGAACTAAAGCCAGTGGTGCATAAGGAAGCTTTATATAGGTAAGGGATTCTTTTATAGATGTGAGCCTGCAAACATTTTTTCCCATGCTTGATCTTCTTGACATGTTATTCCCAGGTGACATTTGCAGAGGCATTTGTCGTAAACGCTAAACCACACAGGGCTAATTAGGCTGCATGCGGTTGTATGCGTGTACACTTGTGCATTGTTGTAGCTAAAAACATGTAGCATGCGAAAGGCTGAGAGAAATGAACAAGACCATGAATGGAGTCAAGAACCACTCCTTTTTTTTTGATCCGTTCACCCTTATGAGCGAGATATGGGAAATTCACACCTGGGGGGGGTTAGAGAGAGGTAGAGGCATGAATGAACCTCAAAAATATGGAGTCTGGTCATACATGTCTGGATAGGGATGCTTTCGGTTCTATGACTACTGGAATGGCAGGGAAAAAACTAGGGTTGGGTTGCTGTAAATGAATTTGCAAGGGTGGTAAGGTTTCATTTTCAGTCATTACACAAAATCATTTTCCCTCGCACAAGTATAAGACTCTTGAGCTTGAATTTCACCAAATCTGACATACCATCCTCTCATAACAAATCTGATAACCATTCAAATAGAATGATATGCGGTTAACTGCAAAATATAGTGAGTTCATCTATATTATGACTACCAGCATCCATCACAAACGCTTTCCAAACAAAAAACTTCTGAATGTGATCACCAAATATTCCTCACAAGTTTGTGCGAGTACTGCAAACATATCAAAATGTAATTTTAGCACAAATATATGCTTAACGTTTTTCATGAAATCAGTCTGAGGCTGAAAATGTATTTACTTGTCTGTTGCTAGGACACTCCCTTTGAACATTTTATACGAGGCCTCTGATTGGCTGCAGCCAATGATGCAAGTTTCTCACCCCAAATTTTTCCCCTTCGCCCATGGAAACATGCCTGTCTGCATTTCTTCCTCTCCATCTCTCCACCTCCGTGTCAGGGACCATCTGAACCTTGACTCTATATCTCCTCTTTGTCACATTCATGTTGTTACACAGCTCTTTGTTGTACTCCTATTCCAGATAAACTATACCAAAAAATCAACATGCGGTAAGACAGCATTAATGCTTAATCCAGCTTTTTATTGTCAGCGTTTCTCCCTGTGCTGATTTGTGGTTTTGCCCCCGCGCTGGTGGCACAGACTCTGACCCCCACCTTCACAAGAGCATTATATATGTGCTGTAGTGTAAGTGGGTCAGGGTGGAGAGTGTGGCGTGTCATGTGTGTCTCAGAGAAGTGGCCTGAAGCTGGACAGTCACAGAGCGTGGGAATCAGGAGAGCTTGGAGATGAAATATCGTTAACGCTAACCTAGGGACAAACGACCAGCATCACCACTGCAACTTGAGCCATATGTGCATTATAATGTATGTGCATCAAGCTCAGAGGATGAACATTGTCAAGCTTCTTTGGCCAACTGAAGCTAGTATTGGTTTTTGTTCAAGAAAACTATCTGGTTAAAAGTGTGATAGTGACATAACTAGAAATCCCTCATCCTGAACATCTGGTGTAGGTAAAGATGATGAAAGCAAAAAAAGAAAGACTTAGAAACTGATATAATAATAAAAAAACATCAGGATAAAAAAAGTCTAAACGCAGAATTAACATTGGTGTTGCTTTTCCACATTGGAAGGCAATTTTCAAAAAATGACAATGGGGTTGCAGTTCGTCTTTGGATTGTATTTTGGATTTGGTTTTGATGGATTTTGTTAATGTAATGAAGTATTTTACAGTGTACATATTAGATTCACATTAAACTCTAGTTAGTCTAACAATAACTGTAAAAAGTCATTTACAAATGCTTTCTGTTGTAGCAATGTGGCTGAGATCTTATGCTTGCTATTGCTAGTCTCTGTGAAAAGTCTTCAAATGGTCAGTTCACCCAAAACAAGAACATTCTGATCTATTTGTATTATTTATCTCCCCTCGTTTGGATTCTTCTGCAAACACAAGAGACAATATATTTGAAAGAATGTTGTTGTCTATCCCACATTGGAGCCCAACCCCCAACATTAAAACTTAGACATTAAAAAAAAGTATTTATTATATATAATTTACTTATACACCATACCTAACAAATCCAGCAAATCCAGAAAAATATGTGAATTTTCCATACCAATTGCAGTTTCAAAGCTGCAATGTCAATTATACCTAAATAAATCTGGACCCAAATTACACCGACTGAATGATGAAAAATATGCTTTTTTTTTTGCAATATTTCTATTCTATAATATTGTGCATGAGTATGTGATGTGATATATGGTTTAAAAGGATCTGCAGTCTTCAGCTTAGTGCCATTTATCTCTATGAGGATGCTGACATCTTTTATGAGAGGCCTAATGGATTAACTTTGCAACTTCAATGAAACACAAGGCAAATTTGGAAAAACCTGATAACACTGATGAATCAAATCTAACCAAATTCTGACAACTGATAACCTGTGTGCTTTCTAAATGTTGGATTATTGTTTATACTTCAATTCAAATTACATTAAAAACAAACATACTACTTTTTCCTGTATGTTTCCTGTAATCCCACTATAGTTTCACTTTAAAGACTTTAATAACTTACAGGAATAATATCCCACTTTTTGCAAATGGTTCTTCTGTCATATTCATGAAGTTTCAAAAGGAAGCTTAAAAATTTGTCTCGCTAGACGAGGTCAGGCTCTTCATCCAACTTTCCTTAGCGCCTATAATTAATTGAAAGAATCTACAACTTCATTAACCCACGATGTGTTTAACTGTAAGGAACGTAATTGTGATTGATTTCACCATTTTCAAGATCACTGTCTCGCTTCGTTTCGGCACTAATCCTTCAAACAAAACTCAATTTACGTGAGCATAAAAAAAGGAGCTATACAATACGCACATCGCTCAAAACAGCTGTCACAGGAAATGGTTACAGATATTATGTTAGGTCACAGTGACTTATGTTCACATTTTGATTTTCTACAGACAAAAACTGAGAGCTGAAACAGCACTATGTGATATGGTTTGTGCATCTGCACTCGTAGCATGTAGACACTTTACACTGTGCAGACTCATAGATCTCTTTCAGAAGGACAAGGATGTGTCTTGATGACAGAGGGTTGTCTGTAAGACCTTTTTTATGCTTTTGCATGCATTTTATGATCACCGCCTTTGGAAACAGGAGAGATTTGCAGTGGTATACTGCATATCCAGTGTTTATTTTTCCATATGGCAAATATATATAACACACATAAATTCATTCATTCATTCAAGGAGGATTGAATTGAATTGAATTCTCCTTTGGCTTAGTCTCTGGTTCATCAGAAGTTGTCACAGCGGAATGAACCGCCAACTATTTCAGCATATGTTTTATACAGTGGATGCCCTTCCAGCCGCAACCCAGTACCCAGAAAACACCTATACACTCTTACATTCACAGACACACTCATATACTATGACCAATTTAATTTACCCAATTCACTTATAGTGCATGTCTTTGGACTGTGGGGGAAACCGGAGCACCCGGAGGAAACCCACGCCAATGCGGTAATAACAGGCAAACTCCACACAGAAATGCTAACTGGCCCAGCCAGGACTCAAACCAGCAACCTTCTTGATGTGAGACGACAGTGCTAACCACTGAGCCGCCCACACACATATATAACACACATTTATATACATATACAACATATTTTGCCCCACTGACTTCCATTATAACCACATTTTTTTGATTGCAAATCCTTAATCATACATTGTTGATTGCTGGTGGTTTTCTCTGTTGGGAAGAGGTCAAATTTGTAATTTTTATTGTTGATCATAAGTTACCACCATTAACCCTTTAGTTAGGCCTGGGCAAAAAAGTTTCTGGATATTATATGGAGTTCTATGGAATAAAACATCAAATTATAGTGTGCATGCATACATACACCTACTATGTTTATGGTATTGAGTATGGTTAAGAATGTAAAATAAGATCATGCAGAATTTTTCCAGTGTATAATGTAACATTTACAAAAAAAATCTTCAATTGATGTCTAAAATGTCTTAAAGAAAATACTTAAACTATATGATGTTTCTTTAACTATAGGACATGTCATGATATGTTTCTGTTACTTAAAATTATTTTATACCACAACTTCTTAAATAATTAGTTTTATTTTAATAAATGGATACTTTAGATCTCCATCCATCACTGTTGTAAGGATGGGAATTTATTTTCTTGACCTTGAAATATAGTTTTGAAATACTTTTCGTGTATATGGAGGTTTTAATGCATTTTATTGTGCTTCACATTTATAAAATAAATTTAGCTTTTATTTTAAATATATTTTAGCCAAAAAATCAAAAAACAAACAACATTTGCCATATGGGTTAATACCAAAATGTTAAAGTGTAGATTCACTGACCAAAAACAATAGCAAAAATGACTGTTATCAAACAGGTTATCTTAAAACGCTGTTTCAAATTATATAGGGAGTGAAAATTAAAGAGGATTAAATCAAGAGTAGATGGGTTTAAAGGCAAAGTGAGTGATGGTGGCGCTGATACACAGATCCTCGTCTCCTCTTATCTGTCTATCTGCCCTGTGAAATCAGACCAGCGAGAAAAGAGGAACGTTTGCTGCCAGACATCCAGCCAAACGCTTTGATGAGCAATCAGAAGCTTGAGGAGCAAGTTCACACAAACCCAAATATCCTCGCTCCAAGTTTTTAAACTGGGTCATATTGAAATTTACATTAGTTATGGGTATCAGAAGTCTGTTTGTGATCATGCTGCGCATTCTACCAAACACTTCTTCTTGGTGTAAATTTTTCAGCTTTCTCAGTAGAAGGCAAATAAAAGAGTCAGCATGCGGTACATCAAATGCACTCGGTCTAGAAAACCATTAAAAAAAAACAACTATCTGAGAGAAAAAAAGCATATGACTACAGATTAAATCATGGTTCACTTTGAAAGAGGGAAAATTGTCTCACTGAAAACACTTGAATTTCGGGGGGATTTCTTCAATTATTTCATAACATTAGGTAACATGAAGTAACAAAACAAAACCCAAGGATTTATCAATCATAGCTAATTTCAACATTTGCTATTATTACAATCAAACATATTGTTTAATGTAACTGAGTTAATATAGGCTTACTATAAACAGATAACTAATTAATGAGTTAACCTAAATACTCAGTTCATTATCAAGTTAACTTAATTTACTGAGAGAAAATGATTTATTTTTATTTTTTAGTTCAGTGGTCAGATATGTGATCCCAAACAACAAAACCAGTCTTATGTTGCATGAGTATATTTTTGCCAATAGCCAAAAGTACAAAATATTGGTCAAAATGACAGATTTTTCTTCGATGCCAAACCTCATAAGAATTCTAAGTATATATAGTGTTCCATAGATAGATAGATATCCCGCAAATTCCCTACTCTGAAAATATCACAACTTAATTTTTGATTAGTAATATGTGTGGCTAGAACTTCATTGGTTCAACTTTGAAGGCAATTTTTCAGTATTTAGATTTTTGGATCCCTCAGATTTCAGATTTTCACATAGTCATATCTCATATCTCTCATAGTCATAGCCACAAATTATCCTATAACAAACCACATCAGTGGAAAGATTATTTATTCAGCTTTCCGATGATGTATAAATTTCACATTTTTGGGGGAAATAATGGTTTTGTGGTTCATGGTCACATACTGTAAATGAATGAAAAACAATGTTTTCTATAACCATAAATGATACACAAAATTCATTTTTCATTTATTTTCCTTCGGCTTAGTCCCTTTATTCATCAGAGGTCGCCACAGCAGAATGAACCGCCAACTTATCCAGCATATGTTTTCCACAGCGGATTCCTTTAGAGCTGCAACTCAGTACTGGAAACACCCATACACACTCATTCACACACATACACTACGGGCAATTTAGTTTATTCAATTCACCTATACCGCATGTATTTGGACTGTGGGGGAAACCGGAGCACCCGGAGGAAACCCACGCGAACATGGGGAGAACATGCAAACTTCACACAGTAATGCCAGCTGACCCAGCCGGGACTCGAACCAGCGACCTTCTTGCTGTGAGGCGACAGTGCTAACCACTAAGCCATCGTGTCGCCGATACACAAAATTAAAATGTCAAATTAGAATAACAAATAAGAATACATTTTGATGTCAAAGAAGTTTGACAATTTTAATGTTTAAACAAAAACATTAAACTTTAAATAGTTTGAAATGAGGAATTAAGTGACAAACAAATAATCAACAGATAATTTATAAATAAAACGTCCAGTTTGATTTTAAGTACATACTTGTTTCATTTGAGAATAGATGTTTTACCATTCAGATTTCTTCCCAAGCTGTTTTGAATATTGCAGATCTTTTAATAAGGTTGATCATGGTTGATTTGATAAAAAGACCCACAATAACGCCTGTCTGACCAACATTAACCACCACTGCAAATTTTAGTTGGATGGTTATGAACTAAAGACTAGTTTCCTCTTGCATCAACTTAGTTTTCAGTGCTCAAATCACAAGTGGTCAGCTGTGACAGAAAAGGTTTTTACCTAGTATTAACATGCATTCAAATTCATACCTTGTGACCACTTATGTTTGGATTTCTTTGAGATAGTTCTCTCTTATTTCATCATTTTATTGCAAGGATACCAATATTATTCTGCTAATGAGAGGGCAAGAAATGTGAATGAAAAGGATGTGGATGGCAACTATTTTTGACTGGAATCCATGTGTTTTAGGACGATTTCTCTTGACATGTCTCATAATGATTGCATGTTCTGTCAATAGGAAGAGAATAGATGGTCTTCTGTGTCTGAATGTATTTAAGAGCATAATCATTTACACTATAAAAGAAGTCAATGCATTTTCAGCTATCTCTGGACAAAATTAGATAAGCTCAAAACCTTTTAGAGCCCATTTACACCTGTATTTAGCATCACCCACTTGTGAGTGGATTGATGAAAACACATCTTATTACAAAGTGTAAACGGAGCCCAGGACATTGTTCACAGACGTGTGACAAGAGCTTTATTCCAAGGAGATTGCAAGTGTTCTTGCTATATTTAGCACCTGCGTTTGCTCCCTGACCTTGAGCAGGTGTGTTGCACACGGGGAGTAAGAAAGCGAGAGATGGGGAAGTGGGTGAAACAGACACAAACTGGCAGGTAAACCTCAGTGCAGTGTTGTTCGCTTGATGAGCTGCCAGAATGGTTCAATCACACCAATAGCAGTGACGATTTGTGAGGGTCGGCCTTTTTGTTTACATTTAGGAACACTCTTAAATATAAAGATTACAAGAGGTTTCTGTTTTTGGTTTTGTAGTGATGCCATAAAACCCCTAAAGATTATTTCAGTAAAAATAACCATTTTTTCCTCTAAGTGTGTAGAGCATTTTAATAATCTAAATAACCTTTTCCATTATAAAGAACCCTTTTTTAGGTAAACTGAAATGAACTTAAATGTCATTTAAATATATTTGTAATTAAACATTGGTAATCACAAATAATCCATTTTAAATACATTAACTTGCACTATTCACAGTGTAAAAAAAAATCTGTGCATTTTATTGTAAATAAATGGTAGCTGTGGTTGCAAGAAACAGTAAAAAAAAAAAGTCTAAATTGTATGGTAAAATGCCCTATTATATTAATTGATCATGATAATACACAGATGAATTGAAATACTAACATCGACACATTGTACCTTTGTTACACAGACAAATAACATATTAAGGAAACTTCCTGTTAACAAGATTACACATTTGTACTGTAGGATTTGTTAAAAAAATGACAGTAATTTTTTACAGTGCAGTTAAATTGAAAATAAAGTACTTTGTGTTTGTGTGCTAATCTTAGTCAACAAATTAATAAAATTACAATGAAATTTAATAGAAATAATACTTTGAAAAAGGCCCTTTAACATTCATTAATTCCCTTTATTATTCAGGGGTTGCCACAGGGGAATGAACCGCCAACTTATCCAACATATGTTTTACGTAGCGGATGCCCTTCCAGCTGCAACCCATCACTGGGAAACACCCTCTCAATACACTCTCATACACTACGGACAATTTAGCTTACCCAATTCACCTATACCGCATGTCTTTGGACTTGTGGGGGAAACCGGAGCACCCGGAGGAAACCTACGCCAACACGGGAAGAACATACAAACTCCACACAGAAATGTCAACTGACCCAGCCGAGGCTCAAACCAGCGACCTTCTTGCTGTGAGGCGACAGCGCTACCCACTGCGCCACCACCCTTTAACATGCTACTTTAAATTTGCCATTATTAAAAAAAAACACTTTGAGTGGTACTGAAGATTGGTAAGATACAGTGTACACTTTCAGTACACTAAAAGTAGTATTAGATTACAATATTTTTGGTTATAATATTATTTACAAGAACTGTTTTTAATAAATATACTTTGATTTTAAGTATACTACAATTATACATAAAGTATGCTACGTGTGCATTTGGTATGCTCAAGTAAATCCCTCTCTTCGTTTTTAGAAGGGTTTGTCTGAAGAGCATTTCAATAATCTAAAGAACCTTTTTATCCACTATAAGGAATATTTTTTACATTTTGGAAAGTAAAAGGTTCTTCATGAAACAATGCCCTGGAAGAACCTTTATTTTTAAGAGTGGAGGGGGAAGACAATACAATATCACAATACTATGGGCACTTGCTTGTCCGGGTCATTCACTTAATGATGCTTTCCAATGTTTTGCTGATAAACTGCTATTGAAAAAACATTGGGATATTCTGATATTTTAAAAAATGAGCCTAATGGTAGAATTTGGTTATTATTGCATCTGTATTCTATTAAGAGGACAATGAAGCAAAAACCAAAAAATCCATTCTTGACTGTTCGTTTGATGTCTGCTCATTGTTTTCCATTATGTTTTTGCTAATAAGGCTCTAAAAACGCAATCCCAAAATCTAAAGATTGGTTTTGCCCCATAATTAAATTCCAGTCATCAAAAGAAAGGGAGAAAAATGACGAGAGATTCTCGGCGATCAAGACTTTTGTCTCCTGTCAGCCCTTGAGCAAAGACACACAATGCTAATTTGCAATTGCCCTGCGCTCTTTTCTCCGCTCTCAGCCTTTTTTTCCCCTTTAGCGCCATGGATGGAGAGAGAGTGGGGGAGGGGAGAGATTGTTCCCTTCTTTCTCTCTCTCTCCTCTTCTCGGATCCTGCACTACTGTAGCATGTTTTTGCGGCTCTCCAATATTGGTGTAGATGACAAGGGGCTGATGATGGTCACGCGTCCTCAACCCTGTCAGCTGTAGCATCGGATTTCCATTCGTTTGCTTTATCCGGCCCTGACGCTGCCATCTCCCATCAAGCCCAGAGGCGAGCCCACTGTCAATACTGATTTTATTTTTGACGAGCCACAATGCTAGGCTAATGCTACCTCTAACACTGTAGAAGCTACATGGTGAGGCTCATTAAAAAGTTGGATGTGTCATATAGACAGAAAGTGCGAGGGATATAGGCAGAGTGAAAAAGAAAGGGAAATCATTACTGCTGTTACTGCCTCATTTCTTTTGAATTTAATATATTATAAAAAATATGTGATAGTTTAAATTTACATTAAATGCAATTAATGGAAATTTAGAGTGGTGTTTGACCCAGTTAAGTTAAATATGGCTGAAATGCATCTTTATAGGTAATTTCATTATTCTATTGATTATGTAATATGGTTTCTATTTAAGTAGGTAGACTGAAATATACTTAAATGTCATCTAAATGTGTTTGTAATTACACATTTGTGATTGGAAATTAATCATTTTAAATACATTCACTTGCATTACAGATAAATTCATAATAAAGTGCTTTACATGTTTAGATGTTGTCAACACAAAGGTTTACTTTCTTAAAGCACAACAAAATATCATAAAAATTATCATTTGGAAAATACACTTTAACAGTGGCCTTAAATGTCATTATTTTTAGTATTATTATATTATTTACAAGTATTTTTTTGTATACTTTGTATACTTGAGTTAAAGTATATTACATGTGCATTTTTCTGATAATAGGGTAAATTTGGGGCCAGATTTTTAAATTCATGTTAAAAAAAGGAGCAGTTTGACCAGACCCGTCAATGAAAATAAAACACGCTCTTCGTTCATTTCACTCCAGTACTCACACGCTTTCATTCTTCTCTAAAAGAAATATGTTAAGACTAAAAGTTCTTTTGAAATACATTTTGTGCCGTTTTTGATAATATTTAGGTTGAATAATGTTTGCTAGTTTCAATGTATACCCATATTTAATAACTCTGTGAGTTTAAATCATAAATTAAAATGCCCGCCATTCTGATCCACATTCCATCAAATGGGTGTCTAATTCAAGGTCAATGATGTGTAGGCTTGGAGGCTTTTACTCTAGTTTGACTCTAATATGCAAACAGTATTTTCACATACCTAAGGCATCTTAAAATGGATTCTATGGATTCATTTCCTAGACACACTCAAAAAAATATTTTTTTTTCCTTGTTCAACCTACTTATTTAAAATGAGCTGAAACAACACAATTCTTAAGATTTCATTGGAACAACTTAATTGTTTTATGTTCAATCCACATAAATTTGTTAAAAGTGTTAAGTTAACTTAATCGATTTGTGTTGGGACAACATGAATGAATTGTGTGGAACCCTGCATTTTTTACAGTGCACTTTTATCCAAAATGACTTACAAAGGATTCCATTTCACATTAATCCTATTTATAAGATTTTATTATTAATTTTTTTTTGTGAATTAAGGGATTTTTATTCGAATTTGACTTTTCCATAATAAATTTTTCATGTCGAAACTTCAAAATGTGCTTTAACACAGTGTGATGGAAACTCAACTACTGGCTGCTATAGCCACTATAAATACCCATGACACCTCACTATACACTATAAGTGTTATGTAGAAAATGATATGCAAAAAATAAAACTTATTTAAAACATACATATTTGTATTGGTTTTCTGAAATTTAGAGCAATCTGATCGAAAAATTGAGATTTGAAAATTGAGATTTCCTGTTTTTTGAGCCATGACTGCACAATTTAGTGAATTGATGGCCATTCGATGTGTATTTTCAGCAGTGGTCTTGTAAAATGTAGAGTCTATTCTCACTCATTTCTGCTCCAAAAACTGAAAACAAAGGCAACATTAGTCCAAATGGAACTATAAATGGCCTTTAAATGGGCTAAAACAACTTTAAGAGCCTTCTGTAAAGACTGAATGCAGAAGAGAACATCTGTTCCAGTTTCTCAGAGAGCCTTTCATTGTAATGCAAGTCTTTAAGATTAAGTCCTTTTGAACTGACTGTGACCTGGCAGAGCATTGTTAGGTGTTGCTGGCAAAGGTCAAAGTTCATTAAGAAATGCTTGACCTTATGTTTTGTTGACAGTGACGTGGACATCAGTCAGACCTGCATTGTACAAATCATTACCACGTTATCCTTTGACATTTAAACACCCTTTTTCTTCTGGGGTGGACCAAGTTTGATTTATGCACTTGGAAAAGTCTTAAAGACATGTCTTGGTCCCTGGTGACCCAGTCTGAAATGCTGCACTACATTCAATTGCAGATCATATACTGCTGGACTGTAGCTGCAAGATCAATAATAGGTTGAATGCAAACACACATGATTCTGTGGTAGTGATCAAAATAGGGTAAATGGCCTTTTGAAAGTAACTTGACATTTTACATAAAGATTGTTATTGGTGGCAATAAGTGATTTGTACTTGACAGTGGTTGATCTGTTCAAGAGATTTGTTCAAAAATACTGATTAATCTAACAATGAAATCTTTAAGGTGTCATTGATTCACTCATTCAATTGATTTGTTCAAAAATACTGAGCAATTCATTAATGAAGCTAGTGAAGTCTTGAATCAGATCACATTCTTTATAAACGTGTCATTGATTCACTCATTCAAGAGATGTGTTCAAAAACATTGATTCATCCAGTAATGAAGCAAGCAACCTTTATTTAATTGGTCATTGAATCATTCATTCAGTTGATTTGTTCAAAAGCTGTTGATTCATGCAGCAATGAAGCAAATTAAGTCATTATGAATGAGTCATTGAATCGCTCATTCAATAGATTCAACACACTAATTCATCCAGTAATAGTGAGGTGAAGTCTTATTTAGTTGGTCATTCAATCATTCATTCAATTGATTTGTTCAAACATACTGAGTAATCCCTTAATGAAGCAAGTGAAATCTTGAATCATAACAGATTCTTCATGAACGTCATTGATTTAATCATTCAAGAGATTTGTTCAAAAACATTGATTCATCCAGTAATGAAGCAAGCAACGTTTTATTTAGTTGGTCATTGAATCATTCACTCAGCTGATTTGTTCAAAAGCTGTTCATTCATGCAGTAATGAAGGAAATTAAGTCGTTATGAG
>CAIGQW010002378.1:2887084-2897966 GCA_903798125.1 Danio choprae
TCTTGATTATTGTTATGAATATTTAGCTGGCATAAAAC
Source organism: Danio choprae (assembly GCA_903798125.1). Classification (NCBI taxonomy): domain Eukaryota; kingdom Metazoa; phylum Chordata; class Actinopteri; order Cypriniformes; family Danionidae; genus Danio; species Danio choprae. The sequence continues at coordinate 2,887,123 of CAIGQW010002378.1, forward strand.
AATATTTAAACACCTATTTCACATTTAAACAGTCAAACTAATCCTAAGTCTGTCTCCATGATGTTGGTGAAGATCTCCAGGTGTTATTATGGATGGAGAAGGATCAGATCAGTCATAAAGCCGCTGCAGTAAGTAGGTCTCTTTGTGTGCTGCACACTGCCTCAGATTTATGAGGGACATTGCCGCATAATGCACTGAGCTCACCATTTACATGGCTCCTTATTTGAAAGGTGATACTGGGGAGTTTTGCTGGATGTGATGATGGATTGGTGCCAGGTCATGTCACCTTAAGAAATTAATCAGATCAGATGAATCAGAAAAATCACACCAGTCTGCAAGTCTCTGGGTGTTAGCACACTCATAACTTCTAGAACTTCTCGTTTTTTGTTTTTTTTCAAATATGGTCACAGTTCCTATAGATTTTCAGTGAATAAACTGTGCCGGTTACATTAAACATTTCATTCAATGAAAAGGAAAAAATAATAAAAAATCATAGTTTGGCTAAATTAAAGAGCATTTTGTACAGATACATTTCTAACAGTACATTTACTTGTATTTTAAATGTACGTTTTGCATTTAGTTGCATTAATTTATTTCTTAGTAAAAATAACAATTAAATATTATTTATGCTATTAGCACAATACGGTAATGAGGATTTGTGAATGAAATTCATAAAAGAAATAATAATAACTTCACAATAAAATAAATCTTAATTGTCTGAAGAACCTTAACTTTTCTAAGCAAAATTCCTAAGCATGCAAATATTATGCATAATACTGTATTTGTTTTATTATTTTGCTGGTTTCTACAACAAAATAAATACAAATAACGTGTTTTTACACACAGAATGCATCTTTAATGAATGTAAAGTGTTTAACACTTCATTTTCACTATATATTTTGTCAAAATATGGTTGATGATGTTCCGTTATCATTCAGCTTAACAGATATATTTATGTGAAAAAACCTTCAAATGTATTCTGATGTGCACTTATTAAAATCTATACATGTTTATTTATTATATTTCTTTATTATGCTTTCATTATTACATTTTAAATGATTAAAAATTGTTAAAACCCAATGGTAGATTAATTGTTGTTGTTTTGATTTGTATTTTGGGGCTGCACTGTGATGCTTACATACAGTCTTTAAAGATTTAATTGAATTATTAAATGTTCCTCACTATATTTTTCTCATACAAATGTTGTTACATACAACACTTTAGTGGGTTTCAGTGAAAATGTATTTACTTAATCAGGATACTCTGTAATGTACAAAAAAGAAAAATACAGCTGTATGTCGCTTTGACCCAGACAGTATGTTGAGGGACTTTTTGGGGAGAACAATTGCGCATTCTCAGCTTCATTTCTGAATTCAGCTAGTCTGACCCTCTCTATATTTTCCCACTGTTTCTCTCAGGTAGCGGAGGCTGATGCTGTGATACTGCAGGAGAACATCCAGGCTCTCATTTGATGCAGTGAAGTGCTCCGTGAGGAAAATCGCAAGCAAAGGTATGAACCGCAAACAATGCAGTCATATACGCCTAACCATATTGCATCATGTGGGGGGAAAAAAAGATGTGAAAATTTGAAGGCAGCAAAAAAATGTGTCTGAATATAACCGTGTTCCGCAGATCTACTTATTGGTTTCAGCACAAATAGCATGCAGAGTCACAACTCCAATCAAAAATAGCCTACGAACAGATGCCACGGAGAAACATTTGTACATATCAGCTTCTTCCTTAGAACGGTGCTTATTTATTTATTATAGTTTATCATTCAGCCCTTTAAATCCAGTAAAGAAGAAAAGAGCAAATATACAGTGATCAGCATAATTGAGTACACCCCATTTTGAAAGTGAATATTTTCATCCATTTCTCAGTGAATATAGGCAATGTATTTTGGTGCATTTAAACAAAACAGATTTATTAAACAGATATATTTATTAAAATAATATTTTAGTCACCAAACATATTTAAATTGAAATATAATACAATTAAATTCAAGCAAAATATTGCAAAAAAAATAAATATTTAAATTTTATTTGCTTCTCTTGATTTTTCCTCTTTTTCAAATTTTGTGTTTAATATTTTTCTATCACATATAAATTTGGGTGTACTAGTTTTTGGACCGTTATCGTAAGTTATTTTGTTAGATAAGCTCCAGATTTGGCTTCAGTACTGATTAATCTAATGTATACGCGCAAATATAATATTGTATATCTTCCTATTAAAAATATGAATTTGAAAGATAGATTTGTGAGGGGTGTACTTATATATGCTGAGCACTGTATAAGACAAAAGCTTTAGTGTTCAAGTTACACAACATCCTGGATGTGACATTTTAATAAATATGCATTTTCCTGGCCAGGTCTGGACAAGCATGAGCAGATCAGAGAGGGACAGTGTGATATTGCTGTGTAAGCACAAGTTTCTGCTCTAGTTTCTACCTCAGACAGTTGCAATCTTTTTTTTCTTTGTTTTTTGGATGGCCCAGCAAGCAACCACGGGGTCACTTCCTTATAACTAAGCACACTGGAGCTCTGTTCTTAATATTTCATTCTACAAAGTCTGTTTCAATTAATTTCCAAAACTCCAAAAACCATCAAGAGTTGTGTTGTTTCAGCTTATTTCAAATAAGTCATTTGAACAAACAGCAAATGTCATTTTTTGAGTGCACTTAAATATCATAAACTAAATTTCAAACCAGAATATAGCAAATGATTTGTTGCTTTACCTTAATTAAAAGCACAAACCAAAGGCTTTTGTATTTTAAATTCAGTAGAAGTGATATTTCGAACACAGGAAACTGCAGCTTGTCAGATGAAGCCCTTGCACTAGTATAAACCACCCTTTCTTTAACCTCTCACCCTATCTAAGCCATGCAGCATGCCTCGCAGAGCGACGGTTTAACCAGGCTCTTTTAAAATAAGCCCTGCCTTTAAATAGCAGTCAGAAAAAGAGAAGTGTGAAAAGAGCAGAGCGATGTTGAGCGCTGATCTGCGGAGGGAAAGCGTTGGTAAGGCTGAGAGGGTTCCTGTGGGGCTGTTCGGTACCAGCAGCATTAAGACGGACTCTACACAGCTGGGTTCAGGGACAGACACGGAGCACGGGGACAGGGGCGAAGAGACTGAAGACTGAGAGGACTAGCTTAGTGAGGATTAAAGGGAGTCGGAAGAAGGAAGGCGAACATTTGTTTGGCTGGTAAGTAATGCACAGTCGTGTGTTTCAAGCTGTATGATTTTTTTGTTGACAGCTGAGACAGCTGCACTGGTTGATTATTTCTGACTAAAAGATTTGGTGAGACAAAAGGTTGGTGGAACTGAGATTTGGACAGACAAGTAGACAGAAAGTAGACAATGGATGGATGGATGGATGGATGGATGGATGGATGAACGGATGGATGGACGGATGGATGGATGGACGGATGGATGGATGAACGGATGGATGGATGGATGGATGAACTGATGAACGGATGAACGGACGGACAGATACACAGTCAGAGATAGATAGATAGATAGACAGACAGACAGACAGACAGACAGACAGATGGATTGACAAAGACAGACAGACTAATAGATAGACAGATAGATAGACAAAGACAGACAGATAGACAGACAAACGGATAGACAGCCAAAAAGATAGACAGACAGAGAGACAGAAAGTCAGATAGACAAATATATAAACAGATAGACAGACAGACAGACAACTGAAATGGATAGACAGACAATTGAATAGACAGTCACACAGTCAGACAGACAGAAAGACAGATGGACAGACAGAGAGAGAGATGGACAGACAGACAGACAAACATACAGACAGACAGATGGATAGACAGATAGATATTTAGACAGATGGATAAACAGACAGACAGACAGACAGACAGACAGACAGACAGACAACAGTTGGATAGTCAGACAACTGACAAATGGATATACAGACAGTTGGACATGCAGACTGACAGACAGACAGATAACAGACAGACAGACAGACGGATAGATAGACAGACAGAAAGATAGACTGACAGAGACAGACAGACCGACAAACAGACAGACAGACGGATAGATAGACAGACAGAAAGATAGACTGACAGAGACAGACAACTGACAGATGGATAACTGTACAGACAGACAGACAAACAGATAGATAGATAGACAGACAGACAACAGTTGGATAGTCAGACAACTGACAAATGGATTTACAGACAGATAGACAAACACACAGACAGACAGACAAACAGACAGACAGACGGATAAATCGACCATCAGACAGAGTAAAACAAAAAGATGCAGGGACAGATGTAAGGACTTCTAATATCTACTTTAGACTGTGATTTGGCTGTAGCTGATGAAAGCCTCAGATACTGAGAGAGTGCAGCACGAGAGGCAATGTGGTCCAGCCATGGAAACAGGGCTCTACTGGTGGTTGCCAGGAGACAGGCAGAGGGGGAAATGCTGCCTCTTAAGTGATAAACAGGCTGAGAGGAGCCATCTTTGCGTTGTGTGCCACGAGCAAAGGATAAGGCTTGATATGAAAGATTTGGAAGGCTAGATATGACCGCCAGAGTCTCATTTCAAACACTGCCAATATGAGCATGTGTGTCTCCTGGGAAATGGCATGATAGGTTTTGCGCTATTATCGATGCCATGATAATCCAGCATTTGATTTCTCAGATGTTTGTAGAGAGCAGCGTGTGCCCAGAATTACTCATCCCATGCAAGATATTACAAAGAGAAGCTCAAGCATTATGTAGCCATTGCAGACGGAATACTTATTTTGTCAGGTGCGTGTTTTCCATGTACTGTTGTATTTATGCTGCACTAGATAGTGTTGGCCACAATGAAATCGCACATAACAAATGATCTATTTCTGTTTAACATTATGTAGGACTTTCGCTTTTAACTATATAGACAATCAAAATAGTTCGTGCAGGGATGTGCTGGAGTTCTGTTCATTCAATACTGTATAAAAAGTCACATCTCAAAAAACGGTAGATCCCCATCAAAAGGGCTTTGTTTCTGCTTGTGTGATTTGATTTGTGTTATGATCAATACATTATTTCTATTTTGTTCCTGCAATATAATCAAATGTTGCACTGTAACAAAAAACATGTAATCAGAAAATAATCGCTGACATTATATTAATATTTAAAAAGACATTAAATTCATAACATGACCATAAAAAAGAACAAAATTATATGGTAACCCTTTAGTTTAGGTTCATACTATTAAAAACTGGCTTATTACCTGCCTATTACTAATATATTGACTGTAGTTGTTATAAAAAAGGCAGCATGGTGGCGCAGGGGGTAGCACAATCACCTCACAGCAAGAAGTTCGCTGGTTCGAGCCTCGGCTGGGTCAGTTGGCATTTCTGTGTGGAGTTTGTATGTTCTCCCCGTGTTTGCGTGAATTTCTTCCGGGTGCTCCGGTTTCCCCCCACAAGTCCAAAGACATGCAGTATAGGTGAATTGGGTAAGCTAAATTTTCCATAGTGTATGTGTGTGAATAAGTGTGTATGAATGTTTCCCAGTGATGGGTTGCAGCTAGAAGGGCATCCGCTGCGTAAAACATATGTTGGATAAGTTGGCGGTTCATTCCGTTGTGGCGACCCCAGATTAATAAAGGGACTAAGCCGGAAAGAAAATGAATGAATAAATGAATGTTATAAAATATGATCTTATTTTGCATCCCTAATCCTACTCAAAACCTAAACCCAACTTCTACCTTACTAACTATTAACAAACAGCTAATTAGTAGTTTATTAAGCTATTAGTGTTAGATGATTGTTTGATAATACCATTAATTGTGACCTAAAATAAAGTGTTACCAATTATACCTTTTATAATAAAGTCCAATTATTAACATTAATTGATCACTAGGCGTAGACCCCTAATGTACTGTATGCATCTTCTTCAATCTATGGCAGTCTATAGATCTATATATTAAAGAGTGCTGACATCTGGCAGACAGATATAGAACAATAAGTACAGCAATTTTGGAGTAACTCTAACTTAATCCCTCTATTATAGCGAAAATACTCAAAATTGCACTTACTGTAAGTTTGTGCCAATAACTTGTGAACAGGATAGGGATAGAAACGAGAAAGGGATAGAAACTATTTCTTGCCTTTGATTGCTTCCTGAAAATATTTTGACCACGTTGGTTCTTATGAACTGACTTTTAAAATTCTCCCAGAAGGCATTTGTGTAGTTTTCATAAAAAAAATCTAACTAGATCATCTTCAGACCGTGGCTATAAAATAAACAAACAAACAAGGAATTCAAGTTGATTAGTCAAAACATTCTCAAATAAAGCGAAACTGAATTTCCTGAAGACCTTGTGAGAGTTGCAGGGACACTATCTGTTCCTGGCCAATTCCATTTAAGCCTCTATGTCTGCAAAGCTTTGACATTGTGACACCAAACTTCTTACATGAACACATCTATAACACAGACACCTACTACTCAGAGTGATAAATCCCATTAAATCCCATTACAAATTATTTTATAATTCATTCTTCCTCTGTTGTACTTGACCCCTTAAATGCTGCTTGGTTATTTTAGTTACGCAAATGTTAATACAAATGTATTAAAATAAGAAATTATATAAATACAAACTAGAAAGCATATAATCTCGGTTAATGCTAATTTGAATATGTACTAATCTATTATTGGTATTTAATAGACCTGATTGAAATTGAGCGTTGAACATTTGTATAACAAAAAATTACAAATACAAATGTTCAACGCTCAATTTCAATCAGGTCTATTAAATAATATTAATAACACACTGTAAAAATGCTGCGTTCCACAGAATTCCTTCATGTCGTCACAACAAAATCCTTAAGAATTGTGATAACTCGTTTTAAATAAATAGCGCAAGTAGCAAAAGCAATTTTTTTAGAGAGTAGATTAGTACATATTTAAATTAGCATTAACTGAGATTACATGTTTTCTAATAATTTTTCATTGTTAAAAAATAGTTAACTAACACAGAAAAAAAATAAAACAACTTATTCCTGTCCACACAACAAATATTGCAGCAAGGTTACAGCAGTCAGCGTTTTGCCAGGAGGATTCATTTCTTGAATTATTTCATACACAGTGTTTTCATTAGTTTCTAAAGCTAGAATAATTTTTCTTCTCCAGCTTTTCACAATGCACAGTCTGGCATCTTACCACCACAGCATACGAACACATCCAGTTCTTTTGCAGCCAACAACAACAACACAAAAAAACATACTGACAGTCTAGAAGTCTTGCTAATGAATATCATCTAGGTTGCATTTCTTTGTACTGTATGTATTTGTCTTCCTTGCCCAGGTTTGCCGGCCATGGGGAACCTCATTAAGGTCCTTGGCAAGGATTTAGAGAACTGTCCTCATTTTTTCCTGGATTTCGAAAGTAAGTGCTTTGCTGGTGTATGGTGTGTGTACTTTCGCTCATATATGTATGTGTGTGTGTGTGTGTGATTGGAGATGGAGATATCAGGGTTGGAGCTTCTTTTTTTTTTTGCTTTTGGAAATTGTTTGTTTTTGCTCTCATAATGCGGAAGCCAATCAAAAGCACCTTATTTCCCTTCATGTATAGAGAGCAGGAAGGTGGAGTTCTACGTGATCATATATGACCATCATCCAAGAATCTCTTGACATCGAAATCCACCCCAGACCCTATAGAAACGCCCTGACCCATCATCCCCAGCCTCCATGCACATCCACACCAACACACACACACCAACACCAGACACATGTCCTCCATTCCTCCCCATGACCCACACGCTTCTCCCTTCTCTCTGTTCCAGGGGGATCATGGGAAATCTCCTGAAACTGCTGGCTTGCACCGAACTTGAGCATGGTCCAATAGTTTTCCTTGACTTTGAACGTGAGACCATCAGCTTCTTATGTTTTGAGTTTGCTTTTCTTTCCCTTTTACTCACAGTTCCTCCTCATTCGCTGTCCTCTCCATTTTCACTTCCTTTTCCCCGCCATCCCTCAGTTTGCGAATCAATGCCTGGCATTCAAATGGTTTTTGGTGACCTCGATTTGTGACTTTTTTGTGCTCGTCTCCAGGTTGGCTTTGAACTAAAGGACGCCGTATGAATGCCACGCTTTTTTTTTTTAGCAGTTAGAGTGGGATGGAAAACATAATCACATAACACTTAACTTATCTCCTCTTTTTCACCCAAACCTTTGCAGACTTGTAAAGAGTGTTGGCTCCATAAACTGTTCCTGTGTGTCCTTGTGTGTCTGAATGTGTGTGTGTGAATGCATTATTAACCAGTCTGAGGATTTAAGGAAGTGGGAATGGATGCTGCCTATTGAAATGGGAGCCTCAATTTCCTTTTTCTCTGATGTTGTGTTCCTTTTAAACCCTTACCTAAGCACTTCTCTCCCTCCTGAGTAATCCTTTCTTTTATGACACCTCTAACAGCTACATGCCTAACATTTCCTTTTTATGAAGGAAATAAAACTCCTGTCCCTCAAGTGTGAGAAACTTGAAGACTTAAGAGTGGTTGTTGTCCAGTCTATAACTTAAAAAATGTAGACCGTCCTTTCTCGAAAGCATGTATAAATTTTTCTTAAAGTGGTACAAGCCATAAATGATAATGACTTTGTTTGTAATTCATTATAGGGTCAATGACATAAGTTGATTTTCCTCAACAGTTATTGACTTAAATGCAGATCTTACAGATTTTTAAATTAAAGCTAATTCAATCTAGACTTAGTGGAACTTAAAGTTAAAAATGTCCCTGATGTGCTACTGTGATCAAAAGTCCCATTAATAGGATGAGACAGAGCAAGGTTAGTTCAAGTTTCAGACTGAAAAGTCACAGTAATTCGTGAATGATTTTGAAGCAATGTTATCTAACAAATCTGTTGAAAAGAATAATTAAGATGTGTAAACACACATGTAGCTACGATGTAAGGAAGATAGGCTATATGTAAATTTTACACATCATGATATTTTGGGCGGCACGGTGGCTCAGTGGTTTGCACTGTCGCCTCACAGGAAGAAGGCCGCTGGTTTTACTGTGCCAGTTGGCATTACTGTGTGGAGTTTGCATGTTCTCCCCATGTTCGCGTAGGTTTCCCCCACAATTCAAATACATGCGTTATAATTGAATTGGGTATAAGTGCGGTATAAGTGAATTGCCTGTAGTGTATAAGTGAATGCGAGAGTGTATGAGTGTTTCCCAGTACTGGATTGTGGCTGGAAGGGCATCCGCTGCGTAAAACATATGGTGAAACAGTTGACGGTTCATTCCGCTGTGGCGACCCCTGATAAATAAGGAACTAAGCCGAAGGAAAATGAATGAATGACATGATGTTTTTTTTATTTATTAAATGGAAGTATTATTGAAATTTTTAAATATTTATAAGACAATGAAAATTAACATAACATTTACATTTCAAAGATCTTAGAACATGTCGTTTAAACTAGGTTTTCACTATGTCATCTTAATAATTATTATGTGTCATTGACCCTATAGCAGAATCTGTGTGATATAAAGAATAAAATATAAAATGCTGAATACAACATACCAAACTATGAACAATAGCTGTTCTCCTGTTCTGGACTTTTTGAATTTGTGACAGTGAAACAAATGATCACCTCTGTTATACTGCACTGGTTTACATTTCCTCAGTTCTGAAATTGGGTTACCGTGCCACTAATGGCATTCATAAAAATTCAATAATATCTCAAATACAAGACACAATGGTGCAGAAACAGGTTTTGAGCTCAAGATCAGATTGGTTTTACTGAATAGTTCGTGCATTTAATAACGACAAAGTGTACATGGTGCACAAAGAAATATTTGAAACAGATACAGAGAGGATGAGCAAACAGAGCCAGAGGTGACATGATGGGGAGGAGCCAGTGGCAAATACACTGAAGTGATGTGTGTGTTTGTTGGCTCAGCTGACAGAACAAACACCTAAATGTGTATGACCTCAAACAAAATGATTGGGAAATTATATTAAGGGCCTTTGATAGCGAAAATTGCTTCTAAATATATTGCAGCCCTTCTGTTTGCATGGTAAATAATAGAGCACACTTGTAAATCTGGCAAAGAGAAATCACTTATTCTGAGAAATTCATTCATTCATTCATTTTCATTTCGGCTTAGTCCCTTTATTAATCTGGGGTCGCCACAGCGGAATGAACCGCCAACTTATCCAGCATATGTTTTACGCAGCGGATGCCCTTCCAGCTGCAACCCATCTCTGGGAAACATCCATACACATTCATTCACACTCATGCACTACGGACGATTTAGCTTACCCAATTCACCTGAACCGCATGTCTTTGGACTTGTGGGGGAAACCGGAGCACCCGGAGGAAACCTACGCCAACACAGGGAGAACATGCAAACTCCACACAGAAACGCCAACTGACCCAGCCGAGGCTCAAACCAGCGACCTTCTTGCTGTGAGGCGAACGTGCTACCCACTGCACCACTGTGAGGCCCTATTCTGAGAAATTGAATCTAGTTATGACAGGTAATGATGGCCTAATCCAAAACTCTCTGCAATTTTCCCTGCATCTGTATTCACTCGTAAAAATGAAGGTTCTTGATTGGCATCACTGAAAAAGGTTCTTTCAAGTTTTATTATAGTTTTCACACATAGAAAATTTTGTTACCCACGTTTTAGATGGATGGATAGGACTGTGGATAGTTAGAACTATTGATGGATGGATGGATGGATGAGGGATAGAAGTATGTATGTATGGATGATGAATGGATGGAACTAATGATTAATAAGACAATGAATGGAAGGTTGGTTGGATATACTATTTGGATGGATGGATGGATGGATGGATGGATGGATGGATGGATGGATGG
>CAIGQW010002378.1:2897976-2949016 GCA_903798125.1 Danio choprae
GGATGGATGGATGGATGGATGGATGGATGGATGGATGGATGGATGGAATATTGAATGGATGAGTGTATGGTTGAATCAATGGGTGGACTGATGATGAATGGATGAAACAGGATAAAGATTAATGGAACAATGGATGGATGGAACTGGATGAATGAATAGATAGCGAGTGGATAGATGGTTGAATGTATGGATTAACAGAACTATGGATGGATAGTTTGAAGAATAGACTGAATGATTGATGGTGGAGTGGACAGACAGACAGACATACAAAAGAAACTTTGGATGGATGAATAAAAGTACGCATGACAGAACTATGGATGGATCAACAGATTTTTAAAAAGAGCTGCTTACATAGGATTCCTTGGGGAACCAAAAATAAAACAACCTTTTGGAACCTTTAATATGATATTATGTGATATTATGTTGGACATTTGTGCTTTTGCTTTCCTGCTTGCTATAATCAGCTTATTAATCAAATTTCTGTGGTGCTCGCCATGTTGGAAGCTGACACAACCCTTTAAACCCACCATAGCCTCGCCAGCAACTCCATATGGAGCCGTTTTATTGGCCTTGGCCTTTCATCGACATTTCCCACCAGAGCTGTTAATATCAACCACAACAAATCCTAACAAACCCTGACACAACCTTAATCCTCCTCATGTACTTCCGACTCACAATAACACCATCATTATTACCAGATTAATCCATGTGGATTTATGGTTCCTATCTATCAAAGCCCGTTGGAAAGAGCTTTCCCCCTGCGGGTTGCCAAAACAAAAAAATTATTATAATCCAATGTTAGAACCAAATTAACTCACACCATGAAGCTTTATTTCAGTTCTCTGTCCGGTTTTCAGATTGGACTATGACTTGGGTGGTTGGACACTACACAATTGATCCATAATGTAATTTTTATCCAAGAGGTCACAAGAAATGATATCAGTATGATAGTGTGACAGAGGTGATTTAAAGCAGGCTGATCAAGGAACTGAAAGAAGACTGTATTTTTGATGGCCTATGACTATCATATTCAGACTGATTCAATATGACCTCTGCCCACAGATGCTCAGCCCACAGAGGCAGAGACAGCCGTGTATAACCAGGTTAGTGCCGTGCTGGAAGAAGCCCATGGGATACTGGCGGAGTTACAGTCTTACAATGGAGCGGGACAAGAAATAAGAGAGGTATGGCTATGATTTTCACATTTTCTTCAGAAAATCTTTCTGCTACTTAACTTTGCAAAACATGTTGCTAAATGATGGAGGAGTCTAGATGGCTGCTAGCGTGCTTTAGGTGGTTGCATACTCATCCAATTTTGGAATGCAGCTTTCAGTGCTCAGGGTATATACAGGAATCAGAGTGAAATTCAATTCCTTTTAAGACTTTAAGACTCTTTCCATACATTTTAAGACCTCATCGCCACTTTAGGTTTCAACCAGTAAGATTGGCGACATTTTTACTTACAGTATTTTTACTGAATATTGATTGGAACTAATCCTAAACTAAACCATTACTCATTTACTGAATATAAATGCTAATCCAGCAGGTGGCACCTATAGAACAGCAGAAATAATGGTGTTACCTTGGTTACTGCAGTAAACAAAGCAGTCTGACGTAAAATCTAGCATGATTTTATTAATATTATTGCAATATTTGCAGATTAAATTCAGGCAAACTTTAGCATACAACATTATATTATTAAAAATTATACAAAAATTCATACCTTGTTAAATAGCATTTAAGACTTTTTAAGGGCCTTAAATAATATCTCTAAATTGATTTATCAGCTTTTAATACGTTTTAAGACCTAGCGGACAACATGGTGCTGTAAATACACTTCTGTTTAAACTTTTGGGGATGGTATAATTTTTTTAATTATTAAAAAAGTATTTTCAGGAACACTTCACAATGCAGGTGAAATAATATGTGTTAATAGATGCTTAACTGATGCACAGATAATGATGAGTAAATGTACAACTCATCAAGAAGTAAACCATTTTTTTTAATGATACTGAATCAGCAACTAAACAGATTAAGTATTATATGAATATAAATTATTCAGATATACCATTATGTATTAATTCCTTGTCAACATATAGTATTAAGTCCTCAAAGTCACTAATATAAGGACAGAGAATTCAGTCATGGCTAATGAATGTGAAAGGCAGGTTTTTTTTTATGAATATGAGTATTTTTTTTTTATAAAGGCCAAACTTATGATTTCCAATGGCAAAGTTTAACTCCAGTAAAGTTTGAATTCAGCATTTCAACAATCATGTTAGGTCTGCAGGCGTAGATTAGCTTGGTCTTCTGTAACTTTTCATATGCATTCGACCGCATGAGCATCTATTTTGAATGCAATGTATTTCTCACTAGCTCTGAAAGTGGTCAAAAACGTTTCAGTCCCTGTTTACTGTCGTATTAAGATTCTTAATGCCAAATGTCAACAGTGGCTACTGGTGTACATCAATGTATTAATAATCAGAAAGCGTCATCTATGCATTTCAGCTTAAGTTGCTGCATCCGTTTCGCTTTTACAAATTCAATGAAAGTCCTACTAATCCAGAGTAGTAGTTTTGCATTAGGAACAAATGTTGTCAGTTCACCTATTTAAAGCATCAGCATTATAATCTGATCGTTAGAGTAGACTTCTGGTCTATAAATAGCAATCGTGCCTGAGTTGAATAACTCACACTACTGAATAAATCCAACAGTGTGACCTTAGTATATAGTCACAGGTAAATGAAGGTTATTTGACGGTCAGTTTAAGCATTCTTGCTTGTCTTTCTCTCCAGGCGATTCAGAACCCCAATGACCTCCAGTTGCAGGAAAAGGCCTGGAATGCGGTCTGCCCCCTGGTGGCCAAACTCAAAAGATTCTATGAGTTTTCTCTCAGGCTAGGTAAGTGGGTGGCCATTTTTCCCCCAATTGTCTATTTTTTTATAGTCATGTAACGGGCCTTGCATGCACAAGTCATCCAACGTGCTGACCGTGTGTACAGTGAGTGGTGCAAGCATCCGTTTCTGTCCTCCTCTGCAGATGACCTCGTAAAGAGAGTTGGCATGGCAACCGTGGCAGCAGAGCGTAGAAGAGGCTGCATTTCTGCCTGACAATTCAGTTCACTCCTTTTTACAATAGTCGATCAGCTGCCTCTTTTTCACGACAGTGCTGACTAGTGAGAAAGGCAGATCTTCAGCCTGACAAATAACACGCAGATAAGCTTTTCCGTGCTGTAGCATCGCAGTGACTCATGAGAAAAAAAAGAAAGCCCCACCCTCTTCAACACATCCTGGTATCTGCAATATCTGGTCCCTGGCTAATAGAGTCAGGTTTCTCGGTAGGCCTCCAGATAAAACATATCAGCTCTTTATTTATAGTAGGGCTGCTGCATATTTGATGAGAGGAAAGGATCGCTCCTCTGGAGACATGCTTAGGCATACTAATGATATTCAGAGGTGGCTAAGGACTGATGGTGTAGCTGTACATCTAGTCGCCAAACAGGAAACAAAGAGGTTTACTTATTAAGTAGTGAACGGTACAGCAAAACCTGCAGCTTGGATTCACTGTCAGTAGATATAATTGTTGTAGTGATGATATTGATGATAGTGCATTCAACATCATTTGTGTGTATGAGTGTGTGTGACCATTTTTTGAAACTGAAATGTATACATCATCTGAAAGCTGACGAAAATAACCAATCCACTGATTTATGGCTTGTTAGGATCAGACAATATTTTGGGTAAAAACAAATTGCCTGTAAATAGTCCAAATTAAGTTCTTAGTAATGCATATTACTTATCAAAAATGTATACATTTACAGTAGGAAAATTTAAAAAATGCCTAAATAGGACATGATCTTTACATTTTGACATTAAAAAAGAATGAATGAATGAACCGCCAACTTATACAGCATATGTTTTACGCAGCAGATGCCCTTCCAGCTGCAACCCATCACTTGGAAACACCCATACACTTCCATTCACACACATACACTACGGGCAATTTAGCTTACCCGATTCACCTATAGCACATGTCTTTGGACTTGTGGAGGAAACCAGAGCACCTGGAGGAAACCCACGCAAACACGGGGAGAACATGCAAACTCCACACAGAAATGCCAACTGACCCAGCCGAGGCTCGAACCAGCGACCTTCTTGCTGTTAGAATACATATATAGTATAGTATAGTATGTATAGTAGAGCACTACCCACTGCGCCACTGTGCTGCCACAGAATTATTTATTAAAATAATATTTTAGTCACCAAACATATTTAGAAACTGAAAGATAATACAATTAAATTCAAGCAAAATATTGCAAAAAAACTAAATTACAACCTACAAAATTTCAACAAAATTTGATATTTTTTTGTTCTCTTAGTTTTTCCTCTTTTTAAATTTGTGTTTAATATTTTCTATCACATATAAATTTGGGTGTGCTAGTTTTTAATAGTTATCGTAAGTTATTTTGTTGGATAAGCTCCAGATTTGGCTTCAGTACTGACTAATCTACTGTAAACGCACAAACAATATTGTATATCTTCCTATTAAAAATATGAATTTAAAAAATAGATTTGTGAGGGGTGTACTTTTATATGCTGAGCACTGTAGATGTCTTTTTAACAACTGCTTTAATGGGCCACTATTCATAAACGGTCCACGATGTTGCAGTGTTCAAAGTCAGTGCATACATACAGCGCCTCCGACCATAGTTATAAAAATGTATGAATGTTCGTGTGTTTAAATCGGGTATGTAAATTCAGACAGCCACCATGTAATAAATAGCATAATGTATAGTCAGCCAGTCATTTGATTCCTTATTAATACAATAGAGTGTGCTTTTGACATGAAGAGTGGAATTAAAAGCAACCAGAAGCATGCATTAATGATCATGCTGATATACTGCAGTTGGGAGCCATTAATGCTTGCATGAGCTGCGGCTTTCAACGTTTATTTAGTTCCTAGGCAACACCGACAACGGGATCACAGGTTATTACAATAAATTGCAGCAATTACAAAAATACAAAAGAAAGGCGTTCGAGGTAAATACAATGGCAACTGTTGTGCTGGTAACCATGGAGATGAAATGCACACACTGCAGTGCACCGCTACCGATAGATTATGCTGTTGATTACAAATCGTGTTAAAGGTCAGAGGTGTCGAGTGGAAATGGAAAGCTTATCGGACAACAACAGTGTGAATGAATTTGAAAAGACAACCTTCTACAAAGATTTAACAGTATACGATCAATATGTCTTTGCAGAGAATGCCCTGCGCAGTCTTTTGGAGGCCCTAACTAGCCCACCCTACGCTCCCATGCAGCATCTGGAGAGAGAGCAGGCCCTCGCAAAACAGTTCGCAGAGATCCTGCATTTCACTCTCAGCTTTGATGAGCTGAAGGTGAGAGATTCCCACACATTGCTCACTTTGATTTCATGTGACATGAGTTGAATATATAGACTTGCACTCAGTCAGGCTCCTTCACGCTGATGTTCCGGGAGAGACAAGTCAAGGAAAACGTCTAAATGAAAACACTAATAGCTGATCGGTCTCTAAAGTGCACATTTGAGAATGGACATCTAAGAAATAAGTCTTCACAGTGAGATGCATGGTTTTCGTCCCCTACTGAAGGTGGACGTATCCACCAATGCTCATTAAAAAGTGATTGGATACTTTACTTTAAAAAAATGAGTAAACCCATTGACTTAAAAGCGACAAGTTGACTTTACTCAAAGAAATGTAGTAAACCATTGCCTTAAATGTGGAAAATTTACGTAACTTAAAAAAATTTGTAAACCCATTACCTTAAGAGCGACAAGTTGACTTTACTTAAAAAAATTTTTAGTAAACCTGTTGTAACTCGAAATTGTAAAGTTGACTTAACTTATTTTTTATATCTATGCACATACAGTAAGTCATAATAATTTTAAGACAATAGATTTACTCACAATTTTTGTAAAATTGACTAATTACTTTAAAAATCAACGAATTTACTCATTTTTTTTAAAAATTAAAGTCAACGAATCGCTTTTTACAGTGTACATCTATTATTAATGATCAGTGCACTGTAAAAAATGCTGGCTTCCACACAATTCCTTCATGTTGTCCAAACACAAATTGACTAAGTTAACTTAATTGCTTTTACAAATTTAAGTAGATGGAACAGAAAAAATGATGTTGTCCCCAAAAAGCTCAAGAAATGTGTTGTTTCAGCTCATTTGAAATAAGTAGTTTAAACAAGCAGCAAAAATAATTTTTGAGTGTGTCTGTAAAGTACATTTGTTTGCATTGTAGTTGATTTGACTCTTGAACCCTGTCTTTACTAGATGACAAATCCAGCCATACAGAATGACTTTAGCTACTATAGGAGGACCATTAGCAGGAATCGGCTGAACAATCAGCAGGTAAGGAGATCTACTAAAATCTCTGTTAATTTTTTTTTTTACTTTTTCAAATAAAGTCACTAATTTAATATGAATGACAAAGCAAATTATTTACTAGCAACCAAACATTCTTAAAATGTAATAAGTTTTGCTTTGCATTTAAATTAGTATTATTATTTAATAATGTCAATTTATTTAAGTGAGTTATTCAAATGTGACTAAAAACTGTGTATTATGACCACGGTGAATCTTACAATGGCTAGTTCAAGCAAAATAATGTAGCATGTCACAAAAGAGCACCTAATAAAGTGACCAGTGAGTGCTTACAGTATATATATATATATATATATATATATGCAACAAAACATCTGACGTAATATTTAATTTTATTACAGTTAGAAGCTGAGAACGAAGTGAATAATGAAATGGCCAATCGGATGTCGCTCTTCTACGCTGAAGCCACACCTATGCTCAAGACCTTGAGCAATGCCACAACTAAATTTGTGTCAGAGGTAAGCAATGATTTCCCTTAATCTTCTGTATGAAATGGTACACTCCAAAACAAAAATAACAAACAAACAAACAAACAAAAATGCTGGGATTTCTCAAATTTGGAATAATATGGCCAAACCCAAATGTTGTTTTATGGCTGGGTTAAAACAACAACAATAAAATCAAACTACAACTGACTTAGCTTTTATTTACCCATAATTGGATTGAAACAACCCAGTAATACTTAATGTACAGATGAGTACAGAAATGTTGTCGCCCTCTAGCGGCTCTTACTGATATGAGTTCACATGTGTGTTGTACTGTAGAACAAGACTTTGCCAATCGAGGACACCACAGATTGCCTGAGCACTATGGCCTGCGTGTGCCGCGTCATGTTGGAGACTCCGTAAGTTCATCTGAATTACTGTTTTTGTTTTTAATTTTCCACATTTTTATTCACGACAGTTACGCAAGAAAGTATTATTTAGCTTAACGTGATCTTTCTTTTCTGTCCAAAGGGAGTACCGGTGCCGTTTCACTAACACAGACACCATGCTCTTCTGCATGCGTGTGATGGTGGGCGTCATCATCCTTTATGACCATGTTCATCCAGTGGGTGCCTTTGCCAAGACCTCCAAGATTGATGTAAGACCACCTTACTGACTTACTGTTATGCAATCAGTAGACCAAAGAGTATTTTTTACACTTCAGCCAGATCTAAAAATATATACCAATGGCATAGCATTATATAAAAATGGACTTTATAGACTAAATGAAACACGTCATTAAAATAAATGCTGGCCTAAACCAAATATCGCATACTCTGAAGTGACTTATGTATTAAAGTATTTATTATGAATATAACTTGGAATTACTTTTCAGTTGTATTCCTTGCTTAATTGGGAAGGCATATGTCAGGGATTTGTTTAGTTATAACTTTCATGACATTTTATTATTACATTTTATTCCTAGTTTCCCAGTACTGGGTTGCGGCTGGAAGGGCATCTGTTGTGTAAAACATATGCTGGTATCCTCTAAAATAGAGACTAAGCCGAAGGAAAATGAAATGAAATGTTATGCCTAAATATTTTCTGATATAATTATATTAAGAAACTAGCATCACACAATATTCATATTTTTTCCAAATATTTAGAAGGATTATTTCCATTACTGCATAAATAAAACAAACAAAAAGAATCTAACAAATGTGTAAATTAATCAAAAAAATATTTGTACATAATGTAATCTATAAAATGATGAAAGATAGCAATATCCATCAGTTAATTTTGTTATCCCAGTTATTGTACACTGTATACTGTTCCAAAACTGTATGACTTTCTTCAGTAGGACTAAAAATAATACACTTTCCCTGCAAAAAAAAAAAAAATGCTTTATTTCAAGAGAAATGCCTTAATTTTCTTTTTGGGAGGACTGTCTCTTTAAATTTCACTCACTTTCTTACAGAATACCTATATTATGATCTGTGCATATGCATGATATGAATGTAATAAAATGTGACCCTGCACCACAACACCAGTCTTTTGTTGCACGGGTCAAAAATATCTATTATAGACATGGTAAAATATCAATTAATCATTAGAATCATTCAAATATGAAGTAAATACCACACTTTCTGATGAATCAAATGAGCTTTTATAGTCATTTCAACTTACATCAGTCAAACCGACTAAATAAATAGATTTACTTGAAACCAGATTAACTGATTACTAATATTAGTAAAAGTAACATAAACACATTTGTTTTGATTACTTTTTGTCATCTCATTTTTTACAGTGCATGTTCCATGAAGATATTTTGTACATTTCCACTTATAAATATATAAAAACTCTTTGATTAGTAAAATGCATTGCTGAAAATGTAATAATAGTTGTATGTCTGCTAAATATTGTCCTATCCTAACACAGTAATCAACTTTCAGATAATTCATAAATCTCAATTTCCAAAACGTGACACTTATGAATGGTTTTGTGGTCCAGGGTCCCTAATGTAATGAGTAATATTTCACATTAATTCGAGATAATTTACATCAAAACTGTAGTGAACCATGCAAGAAGCATTCCAATATAATTCGTGCAAAAATATGACCAGAGACAAATACTTTTAATGGTCTGTCTAGAGGGCTTAGTGATTGCTCATATGCTGTTTAGGGTGCATGAGTGGGTGACCACGATCACAGCCAGGGGTGAGGGACAGAAAGCTTTGACCTTTCTTTTAAAGCTGTATTACTGCATGCGTGTGTGTGTGTGTGTTGTGCAGATGAAGGGCTGCATCAAGGTGTTGAAAGAGCAGCCATCAAACAGCGTGGAGGGACTGTTGAATGCACTGAGGTGAGCGCAGAGTGAAACACTTCCCACATATGACTTTCTGAACCACACAGGGACGAAAAACAAAACAACAATGCATACACATGACGTCAAAACGTCTTTTTTTTTTTCTTCTTCTTCTTCTTCTATCCAGGTATACGACAAGACATTTAAATGATGACAGCACCTCGAAACAAATCAGGGCCCTGCTTCAATGAGAGCAAGAGGAGAGGATGACGAAAGATCCCAGAGAAAGAGACTGTCAGAGAACAAAACGACGGCGGCTGGCAAACCTCTGAAACCTGTTTGTTTACAAGAGCAACTTGATCTCAATTTAAATAAGATATTCTAGAGAAAAGAGAAAGGAATATGAAAATAAATATATATATAGTGAGAGAGAGACATTTGTTGATGGTTCGTCATCGTGTGTCATTTTGTAAAAGCAGGAAGATGAAAAAATAGAGATATATATGTATATTAAAAAGAAATCCAAACTCAAAACTACCCGATACGAATACACAAGAACATATTAAGCGTTTAAGAATGAAAAACTCAAAAGCGATAGTTAAAACCACCGATGGTTCATATTCCAAGTTACGTCTGAAGAGTATTTTTGCACACTTGAAAAGGAATCCCACGTGAACATGGCTTGAAACTGTGTATAGGTCCATTCTCATGCGTTTTGATTTGATTTCGCCTCATTATTATTATTATCCTCGATATGCTTCATCCAGTGCATTCTGGGAATTGTGGGTTTCCTTGAAAAAACTGCAGTCCATGGCATTATTCCCTCTCTTTGGCACAAAGTCTGTTATGAAATACATGTAAATCTCACATACTGTACTTGAGACACATCTCTGCTGATATGGACTAAATAAATTAATCTAACGCATATTATAACCATCTAGCTGTATATACTCGGAAAGCACAGGATAGTTTTGTAAAGAAATGAAGCGTTTTGTTAGACTTCTTCACTAGTGCTGTACAGCAATACTCTACCAAGGTGACAACTGCAAACACTTTCATTCCAAATGCCTTCATACCTACGTATGAGACGCTGGATAATGCTAACAGAGCTGTTTTTTGGAAGGTCAAAGGCCAGCTGTACATATCATGAGACAAACGATCCTTTAAATAGCTTGATTTCTTGTTTTGTTTGCTCTTGTAAAAGTTTCGCGTCAAAACGGAGCGAGTAAGCCATGAAACACACACAACACACACACACACACATTCTGCCCTGTGCCATAGCTGCTTTCACTGCGTCACATTCAGTCCAGACGGAGCGACATATTACAAACATCATCAGTAGAAAGTGACTATGTGTCCGAGAAAAAAATAAATAAATAAAAAATCACGCCATTGTGAACGACAACACAGCCAAGTGGATTTGCTTTCCTCTGTATCCAAAAGCAAATCATTGCCAAATGAGACTGCAACATTGCCTTTTAGATAAATAGAAGTGATGCGCTGTGTGACGTTCGAGTGATTCGTTTTATGTCTTGAATACAATCTGAACTCAAAACTAACATAATATACATAAATAAAACAATAACAGGCTTTGAAGCTGGCCTATTCACACTGAAAGCGGTAACTATTTTTAAAAAATCGTCCCAAATTTACACAATGAAAGTGGAACAAATATTGACATATCCACGGCCAATCAGAATCCATTCTGCATTAACGACGATAATATAGTTATTGTTATTAGTGTGAACAGGCTTTTGGACTTGGTGTAAATATGAGAATTTTTTCTTGTGGAATCGTTCGAGGCCTAAACAAATGTTCGATAGAGATCCTTTCTGTTACAATCACACAATAAAAAAGTGAGTGAAAAACAAAAGAATGTGTCTAAAAGATTACCACGACAAACGCAGTGCTGTACGTTGGGTGTCTCTCGCCATTAGTCGAATTTAATTTGATCTTCTAATACATTTCTATACGGAGTTCCGTTGAAAAACACAAGCTCCGTATGAATATATAGATGGCATGCTGTAAAAGTTCAGACGAGACTGTAAATATGGTGTTTTTATTCATTTTTAATTGTTCGGTGAATCTGAATTGGGTATGTGTTGTCTCTGAGAAAACCATGCGTTTTGGCTTGGACCATCGGACTTGCCGTAGACATTTGTTCCAGATCTTCGACTTCATATCAGCGGTGCGATTCAAACAGGGCAGGGAGGAGGGTGGGGGGGAACGGGCTGTCCATTTGCTTGTTATTTTGTACATTTTGTGCAAGAAATAAACTTGTCATTTACTACATTCAACAATGGCGTTTTGTCAATGAGTTGACCTCTTCTTTAATGTTCTTTCTCATAAAAGTCCCCCCCCCCCCAAACTACAGTATGAAATGAAGCACAGAAGTGTATTAAGGTCGATTGTGTTCTGAATAATGAAGAATCGCATTGAGGGATTGAGTTGCTGTCCATGGTGCTGCTCTCTAAACACACACAGCACTCAATTCATGCTAATACCTGCAAGGACAGTCTGTTCTATGACCAATTTAGAGAAATAAAGGTGCCATATTATGATTTTTACACTTTCAAATTTGTTTAGTGCATAATCTTGCTCTTTAAGCATGAAGAAAGATCTGCAAAGTTAAACCGCACAAAGTTCACTCAAAAGGGAGATTTTGCATAATGTTTCTGAACTCCCTCAAACACCTCGATTATAGTCCTGGGGTTTACGTGTACGTGATTAAAAAAACATATCAGGAATTTAGAGTCACACTGTTTTAAAATATATGTAGATGTTTTGTTTGTTACTGCTGGGTGAAGCAGCTGCTCATTTGCATTTAAAAGAGATTTTTTATTTTATTTAATTCACCCAAATAGAAGCATTTAAAGCATGGTATAATAAATAACCTATGGCATATAAATATCATAAGTCCAAGGAACTCAAAAGTGCCTTTTTTACCATATAGCCTTGGACTTACCACAATGCACTTTTTGTTTTGTTCAGGATTAATAACCCACAACATATATTTGAGCTAAAACTTATATTTGACTAGACCAGAAACGTTTGATCATTTTGTTAAATCTTGTAAAAAGGAAACATAACATGGCACAATGTTAATGAATACAGAATATATCATTGTCATGTAACTGTAAATAAGCATTAGAAACGTTTGTAAATAATTTTTTAATTAACTTAAGAGCTTAATATTTAAATAGATATACAGCGGGGAAAATAAGTATTGAACATGTGCCCATTTTACTCAGAAAACATATTTCTAAAGGTGCTGTTGACTTAATGTTCCCCGGATGTTGGTAACAAACAAAAAAAATCCATATATGCAAAGAAAACAAATCTAATTAGTTTACAAATTAAGTTATGCGTACTAAAATGAAATGACACAGGGAACAAGTATTGAACACATGAATAAAGGGAGGTGTAGAAAGGCAGTGAAAGACCAGACAGCAGCTGAAATCTCTCAGTAGTTATTCATCTACCCTCTGCCCTTCACTATTGTAAATTAATATTAGATGCTTCAGTCCAACATCTACATTACCAGGAGGATGAAGATGAAACCAGCCCAAAAAATAGACGAGACCCACAGAACCATCAAGATTTTTACACTCTGGTGAAGTCTGTGAAAAACTCACACCTGAGCAATGCATGTGACTTCATTCTCCATATGAGAGGCGTCTTTAATCTGCCATCACCAAAAAAGACTTTTATATAAAGTATTAAATATGTTTCCGTAGTTCAGATCTTTCTCCTCGTGTCATTTCAGTGTTAATATACACATAACTCATTAAGATTTTTTTATTTTTATGTTTGTATTGTTTGGTTTTTTTTTAATCAAAATCAGGTTCAATTCCATGTGAACTGCTCCTTTAGAAATATTACTCCCTGGAAAAAACATGACGTGTTCAATACAGTCGTGGCCAAAAGTTTTGAGTGACACAAATGTTAGTTTTCACAAAGTTTGCTGCTAAACTGCTTTTAGATCTTTGTTTCAGTTGTTTCTGTGATGTACTGAAATATAATTACAAGCACTTCATACATTACAAAGGCTTTTATCGACAATTACATGACATTTATGCAAAGAGTCAGTATTTGCAGTGTTGGCCCTTCTTTTTCAGGACCTCTGCAATTCGACTGGGCATGCTCTCAATCAACTTCTGGGCCAAATCCTGCCTGATAGCAACCCATTCTTTCATAATCACTTCTTGGAGTTTGTCAGAATTAGTGGGTTTTTGTTTGTCCACCCGCCTCTTGAGGATTGACCACAAGTTCTCAATAGGTTTATGATCTGGGGAGTTTCCAGTCCATGGACCCAAAATTTCAACATATTGGTCCCCGAGCCACTTAGATATCACTTAGATGATCCTATCGCTTGCTGGACTTTCTTGGACACCCTGAAGCCTTCTTAACAAGAATTGAACCTCTTGAAGTTCTTGATGATCCTATAAATTGTTGATTTAGGCACAATCTTAGTAGCCACAATATCCTTGCCTGTGAAGTCATTTTTATGCAACGCAATGATGGCTGCACACGTTTCTTTGCAGGTCACCATGGTTAACAATGGAAGAACAATGATTTCAAGCATCACCCTCCTTTTAACATGTCAAGTCTGCCATTCTAACCCAATCAGCCTGTCATAATGATCTCCAGTCTTGTGCTCATCAACATTCTCACCTGAGTTAACAAGACAATTACTGAAATGATCTCAGCAGGTCCTTTAATGACAGCAATGAAATGCAATGAAAAGTTTTTTCAGGATTAAGTTCATTTTCATGGCCAAGAAGGACTATGCAGATCATCTGATCACTCTTCATAACATTCTGGAGTATATGTAAATTGCTATTATAAAAACTTAAGCAGCAACTTTTCCAATATTTATGTAATTCTCAAAACTTTTGGCCACGACTGTACATATTTTGCCTGCTGTAGATATAGTGAAAATTTGGTCTTTTATTTTTAAAATAGAAGAATGTGTTGTGTTTGCAACAATCATAACGTTACTGCTGATGCCATCAGAACAAAACAAACAAACAAACAAAAAAAACAGAGGGTAAACAAAGCATTGAAAATCTGATTTTAAACTAAAGACAAATATTATCCTAACAATATTATTTATAATAAAATATGAATGCTTGTTTCCACCACAGTCACTAATTTTCATTTAAAGGGGTAGTTCACACAAAAATGATCACTTGCTCACCGTTTACTCACCCTCAAGTTGTTCCAAACGTTTATGAATTTCTTTCTTTTGTTAAACACAAAAGAAGATATTTTGAAAAATGCTGAAAACCTGTAACCACTGATTTCCATAGCAGGAAAAAAAACGATATACTATGGAGGTCAAGGGTTACAGGTTTTCAACATGTTTCTAAATATCTTCTTTTGTGTTCATCAGAAGAAAGAAAATCAAAGCTTTGATGCAGGTAAAGGATGAATAAATGATGACAGAATTTTCCTTTTTGGGTGACCTATCCCTTTAAGGGAAAATCATTAAGGATATTAAAAGTCTTGTCTTCCTCTTAGACGTAAATGTCTAAATTATTGCGTTTTTTATACCCAACACTACAAAACAGATGCACTAATATAGTGTAATATCACATCCGACCACAAGGCGGTAGCAAATCATTAAAATCGAGACTTCTTGTCCACATCAATAGCACCAAGACTCAAGAGGCCCTAAAATTTTTATAGCTCAATTTCAGCTCTTATTAAAACATTTACACCCACATATATCACCAATACACAAATATTACCACATCTTTACCAAAGCCCCAGCGAGTTCGAAGACGCTCCAGTGGATATTAACGCAAAAAAAAGCTTTAATAATCTGGGCCAGGCAAACAGGAAGGAGATGAGAGACCTAGTGTGTGTGGTTATTATTGGAACACAGTGAAAAGAGCTAAGACGCAAATTAAACACACATTATAGCCATGCTTGAATCATTTTTAAATGATCCGCGAAATATTAGGTTGTGTTCAAAGTTGTGTCGCCCTGACACATTAACCTAATTAAGCAATGATTCAACCAGTTTGTCCTGAAATGCACCCTTTCTGTAATCACAACTGCAGCTCACGACATTATTCATAGGTGTCATAAATGTTTTTCGTACGCTCGACACTTGCATCCATTTGAAACTAAATATTTGATCAGTGACTGATTGTCCCGTCATAAACTAAGCTGACATGTCTAGACACGTCCGGTGCTGACCCAGTACCAGACACAAGCAGTCCATCATCCCAGATCTGTCCGTTGAGACTTGAAAGAATGCTATATCACCCTCCTGTAATGACTCGTGCTGAACTGGGATCTGCTGTTGGCGTTTTGGAGAGTTTACAGGTAATTTCTGGATGAACCAGTCCGTTGGCAGGTGCACAAACTAGCCCAGCACGCACGAGAATGTACAGTAACACCCCCACCACATCAAGCGGGAAAACAGAACAAAGAAAGGGAAGGTGGAGGGCACTGAACAAACTGACAGTTACCTGCAGTGTTTTATTAATAGGGGTGATGGAAGTGTGCATGGGTCATTTAAAGGTAACGTTTACAATAAAAAAGGGGGAAATTGTCATTATTTACTCACCCTCAAAACCTGTATACGTTTCTTGTTTCCATTAAACAAGAGATATTTTGAAAAATATTGGAAGCCTTCGAAGAGAAATAAATATAGGTATGAAGTCAATGGATACCCGTTTATAACATTTATCAAAATATCTTCTTGTGTTCAATAAACTCAAACTATTTTGGAACAAGTGTAGTTGTGTGTAAATGGCAGAATTGTCATTTTTGGGTGAACTGTCCCTTTAACTGTTAGATTAGCAGGTTTACCAGTGCACTCCCTTAACCCTGGTATATCTTATAGCAATGCACGTATTGTTTTTCTATTGTTGAAGGGAAATCTTGGCTGTGATGAACTGCGGTTATATATTCCCCAACCGTCATCACCTCCACCTGCACTGTCCACACCCACACCAACTGTAACAACAGAGCGGTTACACTGCGCAGCAGACTCTAAACATTACCGTGGACGCTTGCTGGTGGCTAAGGAAACAGGCTGATCAGCAGTGTAGCGCATAACATGAAACTGTTTTGTAAATTATTAGTTACCATCGCTTTATTAATTACTAATAACTAACTAATAGCTTTTAACAGTTAAAGTGATTATATATAAACATAGCTATACATGTTCTATACATGTGTACATGTTCAATAAAGTGTATGTGTGTATTAAGTGTATTTGTTGTCCTCGAAATATCTATCTATCTATCTATCTATTGAAATAATAGTCTCCATCTGAGGCAATGTAACAAAAGTTTGACAAGACTATCAAAGACAATTTCTCTCATCGGAGAAACTGCATATAAAAAAAACAAATAGCCTATTTCATGCTTTTCCAGCCATGGTACAGACATTAACCTTTATTACTCATTTTAGAAGGTCTCAGACACACACATGCTGTGAGAGTATATGAGCTCAAGTTTCTTTAAGTTACATAAGACCGACCATAAGGTGAGACGGTGTGCTTATGTAAGTCGTCTTTATGGGACAGGGGGAGTTGTGCAGACTTCAGCACTGAAACAGTTAACAGTGCAGTAAGCGGTCGATAGCTCCGCCCAACCCGGCTTATTTGCATATGAGGCATTTGGCGGGAAAGCCTCCCCTCGTTTTTGTGCCAAAGTCCCTCCCCTCATGGCGGGATCTGATGGCGGGAAAGAGTGCGCTCTAAACTGCAGCAGACCGGCTGCACCCGTCGTAACCAAGCAACCATCGAAAACATTCAGCCTTGATCTACACACACACACGGCTTGAGGAAGGAGATAGTGCTGCTGAACAAACACACCCATATAAAGACTCGTACAGTAGAGAGCAACGACACGTATTATCGCAAACACACACAGAGCGCGGTAGGGTTAAAGGCAAATGTTTAACGCCCATATTGTTCGCGCTGTTTTTTTGGCGCGAATAAGACCGACAAATAAACGGGTTTTTTGTTTTACAGAGATTGAGACACAAGAGACTGCAGTCGCAGTAATAAAGCTACTAAGCAGCCACCGAGGTGTTTCCCCCCAAAAACGTAATGTGTACACGAATAGTACTAATGTTTACTTTTAATGTACATAGATCATTTAGAAAAGGCACTGTCACAGTGACAGCTTTTGTACCTTTATTTATTTCCGCAACGCTGTTATTCAAGACTAAAACACACTCGTATTGACTAAACTATACATAGACAGCGAGGGGAAAAACTGTTCAGGTAAACAAACACTGAATAGCACACTGTGAGGTATTTAATCTCAAGGCTGGTTTCAGTACACAGCGTATCTGCACACAGCTGAGAGGTTTTTGGCGGGATCTTTTGCCGGCTTTTGTGCGCGCGCATTTCATTAAATGAGTCATTCCAGTTATGTAGTGTTGTCTGAGCTGTGTAACTTATTAAAAGGCGGACGTGCTGTCATATAAGGAAGTACTGCTGTAAAGGGTACTTTCATAAATATGATTTAGTCATGCTCATACTGTTTAATAATTACAGTTGATCCTGTTTACACAATAGCATAAAAACTAACAGACTGAAACATAACAGGATGAAACTAATCATTTGGATTTAACCATTTTCCTCAGAGTCCAAATTCGTTTTTTTGACTACCAACTACCTTTAATAAAAATAATACTAATAATTTAAAGTTGCTTAAATATTTTTGACTTATATTTCAAAATAATATGTACGTGGGGAAGTGTAGGGAAACAAGATGCTTTATAGAAGTGAGTGGAGGTGGGCGGGGCTAAAGATCTCATTTGCTCACCGTGACTGGTGACATTTTCTGTAAAAGTAGATTTCTACATTCTGCAATTAAACATTATTTAAAAAATTAAGCATATAGAATAGATTAACAATCTAAACTCTACACGTCTTTAAAGGTCTAGCAGATATTAAAAATTAAACTCCCTATGGAAAATATAAAGTAGTATTTTGACTTAGTGTAGCAGAAACTATAGAGACTGATGTTTAAAAACAACATGTACCATTGATTAACAGCCTCATAGCTCACAGCAGAATTATCTTTATACTGCATCTTACTGTTGAAAATCAATTCCTTATGTGGAAAATGAGTGACATTTTCACATCTAAAACATGACTGTTGCGATGTGGTGTTACTCCTGGATAACGATTTAGTACTTGGCTTTTGTTAATAAAGTTGTAATTAAATTCAATCAAGTGACAGTTTTAGTTTTATAATCTGCATAGCACCAGTGGGACATATCAACATCTGTTCACACCATGCTACAATAAAACCACAGAGTTCAGCTGATGAAAGAAAAGTAATTTAGCTTTCATGCAGTGTATTAAGTCATAAATTGTGACTTGCACATGCATTGCACAATAAAAATGACTTAACAGTGTTGTGGTATGAAGTGAATGTGACTGGGAATAGAAGAGAGCTGCCATTCCTTCAGCTCTCTGGCTCTCCCACACTGTTTAGCCGCAGGGCCAACAATCACAACTAGACCAACCACCACACCTGCCGTAACCTCCTCCAGCTCACATTCAACACAGACATACATCTCAGTTTTTATGGCATCCTGTGCTTTAAAAAGAAAAGTTCTCGCAAATGTGTTTGGCTGTTTTCTTAAGATATAATATAAAACTTTGCATTTAATTTTTTCACCCGACAAATCAAGAAGTCTTGTTTGTTTGTTTGTTACATATGCACACATGCATATTTACATATATACACGTACATACATGTGGGCATGTCTATGATGAATCAGACTTTTTTCTAAATTCTTAGTTTAAATATTCATATATACATATGTATATACAAGTGTTGTATATACGTACGTGTATGTGCATGTATACACATATAGACCATTTTGAGGGATGTAAACAAAAACAACGGTCCCAACATATTTCCTGTTTCACATTTTGAATTTCTATAGCTTACGAGAATCCAAAAAGAGCCACATATTGATAAATAATGTTATGAAAGCCGTTTTAACATCAAGTTATAATTGAATTGCCTCTTGTTACAGTTATGAAATAGTTTGATAACAAGCAGGAAATGTTCATGGGCCAATGACATGACCTCACTGAAATGGTCTATATACACACATAATATTTGTATTTATAGTAAAATATTAATATATAATATTTTAATAATATAAAGGAATCTTTCACTATAATTTAAAATGTGTATTTGTGTAATAAAAGATGAAAAATTGCAAAAAATTCATAAAGGCGGCAACACTAAAGCTCCAAAATTTACTGATTATATATATATATAAAAATTATATTTATAGAAATTAACTAAAAAAAATCTTTAAGCTTTTTTAAGTTAATAAATGCATATTTTTGGAGCTTTGGTGTTGCCGCCTTTGATTCTTTTGCAATAAAAAGACACCATTGATACAAATGCTTCTCCATGTAACAATAGATGCTAACAACAAACCATCATTTCCTTTGTTCATCTCATGAACCATAATTTACACTTAATTTTTTTATTAAATAACAGGACCAAATTAAACCAAATGTTTGGGTTAGCCCATATTTCAGCTAATTTGTTTTAAAATAACCCAGCATTTCTTAGAGTATAGCCATCATTTGTCACATGACCACTCTTGTCTTGCACTACTAATAAAATGTTCATGATTAAAGAACCGGACAGGAAAATTACTTTTTGAAAATAACTTTTACCTGCAATATGAGGATAAACAACAGTGATGCACACCTCAGCAATACACAACCAAAACAGACAACAGAAAACGCAGGCCATATCCGGGTTATGATAATGCTAAATGTTTATGATTCAAACGATTCTCAATACGTGCAGAAAGGCAGAGTAATCCTCTGGGGTATTGGGGGAAAACCAGCTCTTCTGTGAGTCATGGTGGGCGTACCTTCAGGGGCTGAGAGCCTCTCATCCGGTCTCTGGGAAAGGGTTCAGTGGGCCACCAAGAAAACAGGAAGTTCTGAAGAGAGGAGTTGAGCCACACAAGGAAGGAGGGGGAAAAAAAAGTGCAGGAAAAAAACCCACTGCCCTCAGATTACATAACAGAGCAGGAAATCTGCAGAGCTGTAACAGTCTATGCCAAAGTCACACTGAAAACAGCATCTGGATGCACGCGCATGCTCTTAAGCCACATTAATATGCAAAAAAAATAAAATAATAAAAAATTAGTTTTGGACCAGTATTCCCCACAGACATTGTTGAAGTGTGCAAACTCCAGGTAATTAAGAAATGCTAGTCTAAACGTACTGCAGTCTTTGCCCTCAGTTCCTAATAGTGGCAGCACGGACACAAGGACAGACACGCACACGTAAAGCAGACAGCAGAACCTCAGATGTCTCCCTGCAGGCCTCTCACATCAGATCAGCAGCAGACGTCCTCTCTGACCTCGCTGGAGAATCAACTATTCCACTTCACACTGCCAACACACGTCTGCTTCATCCAGTCAGACACCTCCAGAAAACACTTGCATATTCATACACGATGCATTAAAGAATACTTCTAAGCAACTGAAAGCCATTACACTGACACAGTTATCAAAATTGCAACAACATTCTGCAAAGCTCCATACAAGCATTTTATATAAATATATACACACAGACACTACACAATTTTCAAATATTTGCCAAGTGATGTTTCAGAGAAAGGACATTTCTTTTATGGTATTTCCTATTTTTTTTCTTCTGGAGAAAGTCTTAATTCTTTTATTTTGATTGTAATAAAAGCATTTAAAACAAAAAAATGAACAAAATAAATAAAATATATATTCATTCATTTTCTTTTCGGCTTAGTCCCTTTATTAATCTGGAGTCGCCACAGCGGAATGAACTGCCAACTTATCCATCATATGTTTTACGCAGCAGATGCCCTTGGAACTGAAACCCATCACTAGGAAACATCCATAGACACCCATTCACACACATACACTACGGACAATTTAGGAGAAAACCCACGCGAACACGGGGAGAACATGCAAACTCCACACAGAAATGCCAACTGACCCAGCCGAGGCTCGAACCAGTGACCTTGCTGTGAGGCGATTGTGCTACCCACTGCACCACTGTGACACCCTAAAATATATATATTATATTTCTTTGAAGGCTAATAATATTGACCTTATAAATTATTTATATATCATTGAAAAACAAAGTGAAATAAATTATGAAAAATATATTTTATTATTAATAAAACTTTTGAATATGTAGAACATCTTGTGGAATGGCAAGTTTCGTGGAACATTAAAGGATTTTAAATCCATCATAGCTTTATAAAAAAATAAAAATAAAATAAAAAAACATTTTATATACAAGTAATGCTATAATATTTATTTCACTTATTTTTTTTATATGGTCAGTAACTATTTGGGTATTATATACATGGACATACAAAATATTTTTGCTCCATATTAATGCTGCTCTTCTGAACATTATTTCAAGAGTTCACACTTGGATATGCTTGGCGTTAATAGCAGGTTTGGCATGCTGTCCCAGGAGAGAACCCTGAGCTCGAGATAATTGAGCCCAAGGCTCCCGCCTGGTCAATAAGCATATGAAGGGGGTCCAAGATCAGGTAGGTCTCGAGAGCTCCCCTTAGAAAAGGGAGGAAAAAGAGGAGATAGGGTGGAAGGAGGGATTCTTCCAAAACGAAGATACAGCAGCAAGGTAAAAATCGGTCTATTTATTGTAAGCTTAAAACGATCTGATTGGATTATTACTGATTACGGATGAGAAAGCAGCTGTGCTCAATCATATCACGTGCTCCTCTCGAAATTAGTTTATGAAACTTCACTTAAATCAAATAGTAATAGAAAAAATATGGTACTTAACAAAAATAGTTAAGACTGGAGTAATGACGCTGAAAAATCATCTTTGCCATCACAGGAATAATTATATTTTATAACATACTCAAATTGAAATAATATTTAGCAATTTTAGTGTCTTATTAGTGATCAGCATGAAGCCTTGGTCGGCAGAAGACACTTCTTTCATCTCAATTGGGAGGGTTAAACCACAAACTGAGCTTTAAGTGAAAATTGCTTATTCGTTTTCAAACAGAACAAGACGTCTCTTTAAAACAAATTTAAAAACCATCCTGACAGCATAACTGATGGTGCAAACAGATCAGGGAATGTGAAGCATGCTGACGTAAGAGAGTTATGTGAGAATGCATCTTACTCATGGGGCGATATGAAAATCTGTGTTGGAGGAAGTGTTTGTTTGGTTTTTTATTGAGAAAAAGATGAAAAGTGTACAAGTGGAAGCTTGGGAAGACCAGAAGTGCACAGAGACAGAGAGTCAGTCTTTTAAAGAAAGCTAAGCTGTTATTGAAACATCCAAGGCCGAGTTCAGTCTCTCACACAGCACTGCTGAATGGACTCTTCCTTTACATCTCTACAGAGAGGGAATAAGTATGTTACTTTTCTTTTGCATATGTTAAGGCCTTGATATACTTCAAACAAAGTTCTTTTCCATTCTTCGTTTGAGAGCATAAAAGCTGCAATTTGAACTGTGCAGGTATGCAAACACACAGTTGAAGTCAGAATTATTAGCCCTCCTGAATTATTAGCCCCAAATTTCTATTTAAAGGAAAGATGAAGTGATTAACTAATTTCTAATAACTGATTTCTTTTATCTTTGCCATGATGACGGCACATAATATTTTACTAGATATTTTTCAAGATATTAGTATTCAGCTTAAAGTGACATTTAAAGGCTTAGCTGGGTTAATTAGGTAAGTTAGGATAATCAGGCAAGTCATTGTATAACAGTGGTTTGTTCTGTAGACAATAAAAAAATTAGCTTAAGGGGGCTAATGATATTGACCTTAAAAATACTGTAAAACAAATCTTTGTTCAGTTAAACATCATTTAGGAAATATTTGAAAAAGAAAACATCAGCTGTATGTTTCAAAAATAATAATTTGAACTTTTAAAAATGCCTTAATTGTTTTTGTTGTTGAATCCACTTAACTTTTAAAGTCATATCAACTTACAATCAAACTGATTAAAACTCTAAAGCTAAACTTTGTATAACAAAAAGACAATAATAAGGTTGATGTAAAAAGGTTGATGTAAAAACATTTGTCATAACTTTGTCTCAATTATTTTTTACCATGTGAGCTTTGCACAGAGTATTGTCCATGATGTATTCAAGTATACTTTTTTTCAAGTCAGTCAAGTATACTTTGGGTTGTTGCCTCCATTAAGGAGGCTGTAAGAGCGAGATGTGAAAAAAAAGAGATGCACAATATAATAGTCAGACCTTTTGGTACTGAATGATAAAATTTAGCAAATGCAAATTTTTGAACGTTACAATTTCACCCTGATGAGATATTAAAGCAGATAATTGGTAGTTAAATAAATTTACATAAATTGAACCACTTCAGATGGCGTTTTGACTGGTGCAATTTGCATGACGTGACATCACACACAGATGCAGGAGTTTAACAGAAAAAAAAAGGAAATCAGAATCTCTTTTGATGTTTCTTTGCAGTTTATTTGTACTGTGCAATTATGGTTATAAACTAAATAAACATCTGTCCACTGCATTTATTTTATGTAATTAATCAAATTAATCTAAATGTTTTTCTGCATGTGTATATATGGGTTTAAATTAGATTCCAAATACAGTTATTAATTATATGTATCAGTCACATATTAAAAAGACATATCCTAAGTGCATCAACTATTCCTGTGTTAAGAATCTCTAATGCCCAGCCAGCTGGCAGTAACTAGGGTGGAGAACATGTGTGTGGTGTATCCTGTCAAACAAAACCAGAGTGATTCAGCAGCGGGTTTAACAGGTGGCTGATTCCTGTAAGCCTGAAAGGGCTCCTGACAACAAACACAAGTCCAAAGATATCCTGCATTAGTGCAGCAGGCTTCCTCAACATCACCAACTGACCAAAAGACACAAACAGTGGCCAGAAAAAGGAACAAATCCAAATGGAAGTTGTGGGAGAACGGCTGCGCTCGTAAAAGCAAAAAAAAAAAAAAAAAAAAAGATGTGATTTTAACAGAGCACAGTTACATAAACCAACTTCTTGTTATTGTAATCCAGCCAAGGCCTCAGAAACAGACAATGCTACTGTTCACAGCTGCTTGTAAAGGGAAACCACGGGTCAAATCATTTTATAACAACATTCTACACATTATTATTACACAAAAATTTGAATCCCTGTGAGATCCTAAAATATAAAAGGCAGCTGTACATTTTCCCATATAAAGACACAGATTTATAATAATTTAAGGTTTTTTGGTACACTGTAATAACATTGAGAGTATAAATAGGAAGCGAATGAAATTATTATAAATTTTATCATAGAGCAGCACAGTGGCGCAGTGGGTAGCACAATCGCCTCACAGCAAGAAGGTCACTGGTTCGAGCCCCAGCTGGGTCAGTTGGCATTTCTGTGTGGAGTTTGCATGTTCTCCCCGTGTTTGCATGGGTTTCCTCTGGGTGCTCCGGTTTCCCCCACAATTCCAAAGACATGCGGTACAGGTGAATTGGGTAAGCTAAATTGTCCGTAGCGTATGTGTGTGAATGTGTGTGTGTGTGTGGATGTTTCCCAGTGATGGGTTGCAGATGGAAGGGCATCCGTTGCGTAAAACATATGCTGGATAAGTTGGCGGTTCATTCCGCTGTGGCGACCCCAGATTAATAAAGGGACTAAGCCGAAAAGAAAATGAATGAATGAATTTTATCATAAGCATGAAAAATACTGGAAATGCACTCTTCGTATTTAATTTATACATATATCTGAATCAATAGCCTACATTTTAAATCAGAAACCCATAATGTAACCATAATTTCTAAATATTGATAAACTTGTACATGATACATGTAGAGCATAATGTTTGTGTATACTGTACAATGTATGAGCAGTTTGCAAAAAAAGCTGCACGTAAACACACCAAATGGATGATAGCAGATTGAAATGTACATTCTTCGCCAGCATGACAGGATGCACCCGTCCGTATCTGGAGGTGACAGTAGTCTGTATTGTCATTGCACAAAAGGGAAACCAGAAATAGTGTTGCAGACATACAAACGTTGCCTAATGTCCAATGGTCAGCTTAGTGTATCCCAGCCTTAAAGGTCCAGTGAAATTAAAATAATGTTTTTAGATAGTAAAAGATAGAAGAGAGTATCAGTATTTTAGTCTTCAAGGATATTTATAAGATAGTATGGTACAAAACAATGACAAAACTCGCGTTTAGAAGATATAAAATTGATATAAACACGAAAAGCTTGTAGTAGTTTGTCTCTTCCGCCTAAATGGATCAACTTTTTCTTTTTCACGTCACCTCATAATTCATTTTTTTTCATCAAATCTTGACCAATCAAATGCTCTAGTATCTGACATGTTCCACCTCTTCAAGACGCTTCTCAACTGCTTTTCATGATGCACTTGAGCTGAACCACTCTCACTGGCAGAGCTGCGAAAAAAACTAAATGCTATTGGATGTTCTTTAAAAAGGGGAGGGACTACTCTGTCCTACCCTCTTGTCGTTTTTTAGTTGAGATTACACAAAGCATCGAATTTTAAAAAATACACATTTCAAAGCACTTCACAGGCCCTTTAAAGGGTTAGTTCGCCCAAAAATGAAATTCTGTTATTAATTACTCACCCTCATGTCATTACAGACCCCTGAGACCTTTATTAGTATTCAAAGTACCAAGTAGTTTTGATTTTTGAGTGAACTAACCCTTTAATTTCAGACTGCTTTGTGGTTGTTAGTACTGAAACTCATTTAGTGTTCACTTATTGTAGCTGGTTTAAGTTTTTTCAATACCAAATGTGTTAGATTGTTGTGTGTTGTATTTAAACTGCTATTATTAAGTATACTTTAAACTTTTAATATATAGTTAAATTTACAATTAAAAATCCTCTTTAACCCATTGTTTTGTGTCCTATTTACAGCATCATTTCAGGCTTCTGTATAGTATTTTTAAACTACTGATTTGTTTGTTGTAGGTAAGCTGAAGAAAACAAACTGGGGATTGGTTTATATGTTGATCAGATGACATCGAGAAGGTCTAAACTAAACTGAACTGAACTATGCTCCATCCAACTTTGTTTTTTATCTCACTCTCTTCATCTCAGCAGATAACCTCTAGCATTTGAAGGGTGTTTTCATTCCTGGGAAGACGGTTAACGGTTAGTCTGTTGGTTTAATGTAGATCATGCAAATATGAGGCCTCTTAAATGACCAGGGAAATGCCTAGAGCAGTTTCAGCATGTTCAACGAACCACACATCGAGACCTTAAGAACAGTTTATGTTAAGCAAATGCTGACAAATGGAAAATCCACCTCAGACAAGAGACGGAAGGGGGCGAGATGAACACAAACCACTCAGTGTTTGGAAGGGAACATGGTGCTCCTATGTGACAACTAAGATTGTTCCCTGTGGTATTGCTGGTAAAGGCTATTATTGCAAACTGATGGCCTCTTATCGAACAGACCACGTAAGGCCACACCAGTGTGTCCAATTCACTGTTATTGAGACATTACCAGGCAAGGTCTTTCTCTCACCACAGGAATGAGCTACAAGCTTCATAAATATCAGTCTCCCTGCTTATTTTGCATGACATTCATGCTGAGAGATGTGTGGAATTCAAGTTCTGCGTTTCAGGCCAGATAACAATACCCCGAGGCTTGCTGATGAAGATTGTATATGTCGGAATTACAGGATCTATAAGGCAGTTAGGGATTTGCAAGCGAGAACATAAACATATACAGACGCAAATGTATTGTTAAGTGGCAGGACACCTATGGATCAAGGTCAGAAAGTAGCAGACAGGACGGCAGCCAACTCAAACAAGGAAACGGGTCGTCCAACCACACCGCCAGCTACTGAATACCATATATGCAGGAATTGAATAATGGTTTAAATGTAGAGCACAACCAACACTGATAGGTTTTCCCCTCAATACACGACTCCAGATTCAAGCAAAACTTTCATTTGGCTCAGAAGAAATATTCTAAAAACATGCAAAGCAGACTCAAGATCTATTAGAAAGGTCAGGAATCCAATGTGAAGAAAATGCCACAAATTACAACCTTGGAGGCATGCATGTGAAAAGATACCAGGCTTTGACCTTCGTTAAAGCGTGGCATTAGTCCTTTGTGTTTGGGTTAGCGCTAAATCTGAGAGATATCGCCTGCTTCTCTTGTGAAGATAAGTTGATGCCTTGTGTCAGGAAATAACGTGTTTTCCAGTTGACAGCCTCGTTATGGTGTTAAAAACAAGTGCTGTTGCTGAAGTCAGAGATATATTGACTATAAACAAAGTCCTGTATTACGGGCTCTCAAATAGGTTTATAGTGACAACGAGAGATTACAAACTGTAATGTTTGTCAAAACCTTGCCATAACATTACTATCACCCTCATTCAAACTTTTGGTAAATATTATTCACATTTTAAAAGGAAAAACAAGGACTGATCCACCATTCAAGATGTATTTTGAATATCTACAGTAAGCCTTCACTAATAAAACATTGCATTTTCAGTTATATCTAGTTGCCGTGGCTTTAGCAGATGCCACTTTTTTTTCCCCACAAATGCTCCCGTCTGTTGTAGTAGTTGTGTTGGTTGCGTGTTACGTTACAATCAGTGTCTGAGCCTTACTGGCGGTGGCGTGTATATTAGCTGCATTTGTCAGGATAGCTCCAGATGGCCTGGTGTTTTGTCTAAAGGGATTAGGATTATCTTGTAGACTCACAAGATGAGTTTAAGAGCGATCATACTGCCTCTCTGACTACACACAACTAATTCAAACTGCTCAGACAAAGAGGGAGATGCATAGTGGGCCAGACAACAATTCAGGAACACTTGAGCTCCTTTACAAAATATGCTACTCTACTCCCTTTACAGACAGCAGCTTTATAAAACTCGAATACTTTGGTTTTTATTTAGCACATTTATTGTGTATAGTCATACACCCATAGCACTTTACAATCGTAAGGGTCTTTCCTCATCACCACAAGTGGGAAGCATCCACCTGGATGATGCAAAGGCAGCCACTGGATAATGGCGCCAGTGCACTCTGCAGCTGTAGGTGGAGAGGAGAGGCAGTGATGGAAACAATTAAGTGGATGGGAATGATTGGGAGGCCATTATAAGTAAGGGCAGAGAAAGGGAATTTGGCCAAAACACAGCGGTTACACCACTACTATTTTACGAGAAGTGTCACAGGTTTTTTTAATGTCCACAGAGAGTCAAGACCTTGGTTTAATGTCTCATTCAAAAGACGGTGGTCACTGACAATATAGTGCCCTCTTCACTATACTGGGGCATTAGGGCCCTCACAGACCACAGGGTAAGCACTCCCTGCTGGCCTCACTCACACCATTTCCCATATATTAAACTATACTCAAAGAGCAAGTTGTGTTAAGGAACAGTTTATGACTTAAGATGTGCTTTCATCAATATGAGCACATGTGAACAATGCTAAATGCAAGAATCAATGGAGATGAAAATGTTTTGAGCTTGTCCACTTTTGACCACTTCCAGAGGTAGTTGAAAAACCATTCAAATAGATTGCCTTTGTAAATTCTCATGTGGTCAGATGTATTCACACGGCCATAAAAGATCAACTGTCCAGCAGGGCAATGTTGTTCACATTGACTATTGTGTGCAGTCAGCTGAGCATCATTGCTGCATTACACTATACTACCTATGAACTGGCCATAATTAGATATTTAAGAATAGCCTCAGCATTAGTTGCATAGCATTTTAATGAATCCTTTTCTTAGTATGACATTAACATTATGGCAGACATTCTGCAATTTATTTGCACATTGTGCAAGTATGTTTCATGTGTCATACAGTGGAAAATATGGCTCACAAGAGCAGACAAATGTCGTATTCTTTTGATTTTGCTAGCAGAAACATTGCAAATCTTTCGCATGAAATCAGTCTACAATCTTTCATAGACAACACAGCTTTCAAAGGATGTCAGAAAAAGTCTGTTCACACACTGGAAATAAAATATCCCCTTTAAGGCCTCTTGCTATGTTTTGGAATGGGGGTATAACAAAAAACATCAGCAAAATAAAGTATATTTTTAAAACCCCCCGAAAGAAATCTATACACACACTTGTCAATAACCATTTTTAATCTAAATTTCTGACACACACGAATATTCTTAGCAATGCTCTCGCTTCAGAATGCGCAAGGATACAGTTTACTATCAGGTCACAGTACAACAGGTTAAAGACATGCTATCAGCCTTCCGGTTTAAGCAATGCATCGCATATTTTAATTGACACTAATTCTCCACAGTGAATGGAGACCAAACTTGAAGCGGATTTTGCTGCATGGCTATTACTAACTACAACACAAAGCTGACCTCTGGTAAGGTCTGAGTGTACAGACTGTTCCACTGCACTCCAGAACAACATGATTCATTCTCTACACAATCATTACTGCAAGAGAGAGAAAATGAGAGATAGAGACAGATAGTGGAGGGAAATCGAGGAAAGCTGAATATGAAGACATTACCTTCACATTTAAGCTGATATTCAAGTAATGGAGGGGACAGGTAAGACGAGAGGGGGAGTATCAGAGAAAGTGAAGGAGAGAGCAAGATAAGACGATGAAAGGAAACCGAATCATGCATGCAGGCCAGGTTTCAGAGGTTACAGGACCTTGACAAGAGGCCAGCGGAGGGAATGGACTGTGTCTAACCGTGACCCTCATTCACTCCATACAGATACATGTCCTGATAAGCCCTATAGCAACACAAGGAACTACAAATACAGCATAGAGTGAATTCAAACACTTGCATGCAATACAAACTTTCACATAAACCAAAAGTTCAAATACACTTTTTTTTAAGAACTTATGCAAGGATGCACTGAAATCATTCAAAAGTGACAGACAAGCTGACTGAAGCGAATTTTTAAATAAATGCTGTCCTTTTCAACTTAAATTCTATCAAAAGCCCTAAAATTATCAATATCATGGTTCCCACAAACATACTAAAGAACATAAGAAATGTTTCTTGTGCAGTGGAGTAAAACAGGAGTAATGGCAGTTACAAAACAAACATATGATTTACTGTATTAATATTTCACTACATTACTGTTTTACTACACTTTTGAAAATATCTATATAGCAAGGGAGAGACTTCTCAAAATGTAAACATCTTACTAGTCGCAAAGTATGTACTCTTAAATATGCCGTATTGAAACCATAGTAAATACATAAAAATAAACAAAAATCAAAAACAAATCCAAAAGAAATAGTACATCATTGTTCAAATCCAAAATGTTATCATCTGGGTCAAGTTAAGCCTAGCCTAACAGATATGGACCGGCTGGACTTTTTTTTCAGTGCTCTATATAGATACAAATATCTTAAGATCAGACAAGCCGATATAAAAGAAATGACAATAAATAAAGTGTAAACGGCCAAAATTAAACAAAAATATTGTATCTGTATACTGCATTAAAAAAGGGCCAGATATTACAAACACCAATATATTGGCTTAATACGAGTAGTATAACAATCACCATAAGATTTCTTTTATCATACTATCTACGTGCACTTTAAATGGGCTAGTACTTGACTAAACGACATAAGACAATTAAACTAACAAACTTGACCCAATTCTCCAGTTCTCAGTGTGCTATTTAAGCATTAGATCAGCTGGTTTTCTTTTATTCAAGGAATGATTCAGCAGTTGGGAGAAAGACAGAGAGAGAGAGAAAATGGGGAGAAAGCAAAGAGAATGAAGCCAACAGGAGTATTAAACTCGCTAATCATCCCAGCGTGAAGTAAACAAATGTTCTTGCATAACAAACAAAAAAAGCAAGCTCAGTGTTCAATAAACGGGCTGAAGGGAAGTTTTGTTCACAGTATCTTCACAAATCACTTAAATTTCACTGATTTATGATGTTTTAGATCTCGGGTCTATAAATGGACACATTTTGAAGATGGTGCATCATGCGCATGGTCCATATTTGTTTTTTATTTTTACAATCCCATTTATGACACTTCAACAGCTTTTCTTGTTTTGTTTTTCTAATTTAAAAATGGAAAATCTTGGTTTCTCATGCAATGTCGCTACCATTATGCTCACTTCACACTACACATCAAATAAAATTCTTGTCATCCCAACTTACATCAATCAAACTGACTAAAAATATTAAGTTAAACTTTGTAGAACTTAAAAACTTTAGTTAAAACATGATTAACATTAAAATGAGTTAAAGCAACATAAGCATATTTGTTGTCTTTACTTTGTCATACATTTATTTACAGCCCATGTGTGAGATTATGCAACTTTGGCTTCTAAATAATTGATCTTTAACAACTTGATCGATGTCATTAAAAAGGAGGAACTCATGATTAACTTCCAAAAGCGGAAGTGTAAACAAGTGACGAATAATAAAAAGGAAAGGAAACATGAATCTTACAATTTGTTGTACAATTTCATCTCACTTTCATTTCAACATGTTTGCTAGCTGCACGGCTCTTATTGGTCCACACCACACCACAGATGAGTCAACCCATTGTAGAGCATCAAAAAAAAAAGTAAACCTGCTAGTCAATTTGATGTGAAGCATGCCAAAAGATGTGCCAATTGTCAAATCACTATTACACATGACACATGATATTAGCAATCAGCTTGCTTCTCCATACCTACTACACTAAAAAAAAAAAGCTTCATTGCAAATTGTTGCGAACAATTTATACAAGCTAAATTTAAACAAAGTTGAATATTACTAAATTTCATTTGTTTAAATTTAGCCCATATAAATTGTTTACAAGCACTTGCCCTAAAAGAAATTTTGTAAATCCAAATAAATCTTTTTTTTTTTTTTTTTGGGAATCATTCATGGATTACCATTACACCTTATGCCAAATGGATAGTGTAAAAAATAAAATAAAATAAATAAAAAACGACTGGTATCGTGCAGTCTGAACTGAATATTTCTACTTTTGCATTCCAGAGAGGAAAGTCCGATCTGTCATAACAATAGGAGGAGTAATTAAACAAAAATGTTTTCATAAGCGGTGTTAAAACCACTTAAACACTGTTAAATCGGAATATTTCACGAAGTAAACAGACAGGTCTTTAAAAGCACAATCAGATGACACAAAAGGTCAACAAACCCCAGCTGACTGCGGTTTGTCTTCTTTCCACTCACTTTCGTCCCTGAAAACCCCCTCATCTAAATGAGCTGTTATCCGTCAAGAGGAAAATCAGCTGACCCACTAAGACTTTCCCGCCAAGCTCTCAAGGAGCTAAAATAAAACCCACACACGCGCATATACACATGGGTGAGAGGCTCACCTCGCTCTTACCGGAATCACCGGCACCCACTGCTGAGTCCAAATCAGTGACCCAAATCAGTGTAAATGTGGGACAGCCACTTGCAGGCACTATGTAAACACTCTCCCTTCCAG
The DNA here is from genome assembly GCA_903798125.1 of Danio choprae. Classification (NCBI taxonomy): domain Eukaryota; kingdom Metazoa; phylum Chordata; class Actinopteri; order Cypriniformes; family Danionidae; genus Danio; species Danio choprae. The sequence goes on from CAIGQW010002378.1 coordinate 2,930,559, forward strand.
CTATTGTATGCATGTTGTATATTTAGCCTAGACAGGGAGGCTAATGAGGGTTATGTTGCGAACTTGCTGAGATTCCACACTTGAGCGCATACATCGACATGGAGCAGGGATCAAAAGTGAGAGAGGAAGAAAAAAAAAAAAAAAGAGGTAGCTTATGGCTAGCAGCCAAGGATTACAAAGTTGCACGCCGGTATGAGCATGTATTGGTGGCTCATCGCCCAAGCTACCCCGATGACTTCATGCTAAAAGTTTTTCTGCTTCATTTGATTTGATGATAAATACAGATCTGTTCAGACAAATCATTTAAAACATAAAACCCACTTTAATTACATTTGCATAATGTAAGCAGTAATAGACATATTAATCTGTAAAAATAATGCAATAAAACAAAAAACAAAAAGCATATGCAGCAGAGTCTTAGACTGTGAAAAATGACCTTTTCACACTCATGAATGTCCAAACGTATTCCTACGGTCAAAAAGAAATTATTTGGAAGAATGTTCATGCTGCTCTTTTCCAAAATATAATTTTGTGTTTCACATGAACGTGTGTTTTTTTGATTGATGTGGTAAGGCATAGGCACTGGGAATCCTGAAGAAGAATGTACACATCTGCTTCAAATCAGAGATATCCACTGACCATAACCGATCAGACGATTAAATATAAATGTAAGACTTGCAAAAAAGTCTGCATCAGAGTTAATAATGAATAAATAACCTCCATTCTTGATCAGCAGGGGGAAAAATGTGATCCAGTAACCCAAAATAGCTGTGATGTATTTGGAGTTCAGTTAAAACAGCCAAAAAGGTTAGCACAGCTCACCACAGCGTGGTTTAGGAGGGCAACAGAGGTGGTTAAATGTGGTTAAAAAGACCACCACTCAGACAAAACAGCAGCGGGGAAGACATCTGTCCAACACAAGAATCCAAATCCAGACATTAGCTGTAACCACCAGCCTGCGGCAGATGGGAAAAACCACCAAATCCAGGCCTCCAAACATCACAAAGCCTGAAGTAAAGTTTCGCTACTCCACAGGGACAGTGGAGATATCTCTGCTGCTCACTGCAAACCAATCAATCTCAAAGTACCTTGTCATAATTGATCTAAAAAATACATTAAGAGTACTTTCATTCCTTTGGTCCATCTCCAAGCTTGGCCACAGTAGAGGCAGTAAGGGATGCTATAGTGCAGGTACCTGCCCGTCACAGTTATTTTGATGTTTGGCAAGTTTTGTTTCCTGATCTGTGGCCTGCTCTGCTTTTCTCTTCTTACGAACTTGATAAAGATGGTTTTTGGACTTCTGGTGAGCTAAAGGTCAAGACAGGTCAAGTATTAGCGTCTTATTTCTTCTTTTAGGACATATGAGAATGCACTGGTTTTGCTTGATTAAAAAAAAAAAACTCACCTGTCCATTCCAAGTCTCCAATGATTACCTTTTCACACAGATCACACATGTGATGACTCCGCTTATTGCGAGACTCCACCCCCTCTGCTTTGATTGGCTGTGCAGACGGTTGCTCTCCCTGAAATGGTTTAAAAAGACAGGTAATATAAGAGGTGACTGAAGATTGTAATCACCCTGAAACACTACTTTCCTGATCTCCTATCAAGGAAAACAATCACCCAATCTTCTCCAAGCAAGCAAATTACATCAAAATCACTGACTGGATATTAGCAACACAATCTATTATGCAGAACTGCCACAGTCTTAATCAGTGATGTGCAAGGAAGACATTAAAAGGGAATGGAAACAATTCAAACCTTTTGTAGGCAGTCCAGGATCTCTAGAGCAGGAGTAAGTACAGTAGTCTCCCAATTGGTCACATCCGTCACATCCAGACCATAAACAGGTGGCACATTGCTAGCAGGTCCTAAAGATTCAGATGATAAACAGATAAAAGACGACACTGATGAAAAAGCATCTTGACTAAACTTGCAGAATAATTTTGGTGCAAGGCAACACGGTGAACACTGTGTACTTGTGTTTTTCAGATTAGATCTAATTGAGAAAAGTTAATGGTTACATTATGTTAAACTTTCAGCTTGAGTCCACTGGGGAAAAAGCAATGATCATGATTTGCTGATTGGTCAGAGAGAGTAAACTCAACCTCAGACATCATACCAACCAAACCAGTCAGTAGCTATATCATCCACTTACTTTTTTGGCAAAAAATAAATAAACAAGTTGCATTAAAAAAAATAAAAAAAATAAATAAAAAAAAAGTCAAGATGTGCAAAAAAAATGCTCACAAAAATGTGCACTGAGAAGGATAAACTTTTCATCTGATAAGAAAAAAAATATTTCATAACCTATAATGGTAACACATTTACTGAATAAACTTCAGTGTGTGCATAAAAAAAAAAAAAGTTGCAAAAAATTGTTTACAAAAAAAACAACAGCATTAATGAACAAATCAGCAGACCGACCACAATGTTAAACATCTGATATGTTGTTTTGGTCATTCTAAAACTCCTTAGCCAAAGTCAATAATCAAAGTGTCTTAGGTGTCTTGAAAGACCAAAGAGCGTTGTCTCTCACATCCAAAAGTCACTGTAAGTAAATGTCAAAGGCAAGAAGATATAAAGGGAGAGAATATGCCTGGCTGTGGTGTGGTGCAGTGAATCAGTATGGAGTGAAGCGGGGAGGGCCTGCAGCAGTCTGAAGCTGCTGAATCATTGCTGCTCAATCTCCAACAGCATTCTGACACTGTCAGCAGAGACGACCTCACTCTGCCTCCCTCTACGCTATTGATCAATGCACAATACAGCAGACATGCACAAAAAATGAGAGGCCTTTACGCCAAGCACATGCAGAGAGAAATAAAACAGTCACATAAAAATGTGCCAAGGTACTGTTTGGATTACAAATAAAACCCTTTGCCAATTTTTATAAGGGAACATCTCATGATTTAAGGCAGTGGTCCCCTAACGTTTTATCACCGTGGATCAGTCTATTCTTGGCAATTTTACCGCGGCCCGGGGGTGGAAGAACGGGCGTGGGTGTACGTAGATTGCTAGGCGACCATCAAACATTTTCTCAGAGGATGACAAGCTGACAAAACATTGCTGCAACTCTGATACAAGTTTTTTTTAATGGAGAAAATTAAAAAGCACTGCAGTGCTTGGGGTGTTCTGTGTTTGTCTGAGATAATTAGTCTACCCAAATGTGTATATTTCATACAAAGTACACCGAAATAAATTACTTCTGCAAAATTGTTGCAAACAATTTATGTGTTGAATTTAAACAAATAAATTTTGAAACTTCATTTGTTTGTTTAAATTCAGCCCAAATAAAGTTCACAACCACTTAAAAAAAATTTGTAAATCCAAGGAATCATCTTTGAATAATTTTTTTCCAGTGTATGAAGCTGATTGGTCAGTTCTAGTCATGGGACTAGGTGCGCTCGCAGAATTCTGAAAAGTTGACATGTTTGTAATGAGAATGAACTGGGTGCCTCTGATGTCAATTGGGTTCGTCTTTCCCAATGTGTACGTGCAAGCCACGCACATCGATTGGAAATACACTTGTGCACGGAAACGATACGATATATGATCGATCTCCAGCAGTTGAACTTTTTCTTGTACAGACATGCTGGATTCACCTGATTTGTTGACAAATGGGTTGCGGATTCATTCCTTTGCAGTTTATGGGTCCTTCACTGTTTCTCAAAGAAACTTTCCAAAGACATCCGTTTCTTTTTGCTAGCTTGTGGGTTACATTTTGGAGCTCAAGTGACCGAGATGTAATGGAGAGAATACATTCATATTTTTAAAATTTAATTATTTTCAAAATAAAAGATCATTCAGACTCGGATAATAAATAAAATGGAAATAATGTATGATTTCTTGTGCAGCCTGGTATCAGTCGATCCATGATCCAGGGGTTGGGGACCACTCATTTAAGGCATCAATATATGTAAAGCAAACAATATAGGGCAAGTTAGGTGCTGTCGTTTAATGTTTTGGGTTGTTCAAAAGAGCTGAGGGTAAACAAAGACCAAAGTATTCAAGCCTCTACATTTGTGCCGTGACCCGGATGGGTGTGAGGTTTTGCGGGATGACTGAAGTGGAGGCCAGCTAATAGAACTGTGAACCCTCCTCCCTTGGCTTGTATGTGTTAGTGACGGTCAAGGTTGTGGTCAGAAGCTGAATATTGTCTGTATGAACAAGCAACTGAAGTCAAATCTCTATTCTACTTGCGACTATAACCTGCAGACACAATGACAGAGACCAAACTAAACAAAGATGGCAACATCCCTAACTGCAAATTCTTGTGACATAGGACGATTTCAACTGATGTATTGTTTCATTTACCCAATCTTAACAATTTTCTTTTATACCTCAGTAAGACCTCAAAACTGACTGAAGGAGTACCACAAACAGAATGCACTTGTTTTAGAGTGCACCTGTATCTCTAAAGCTAAACAACCAAAAGCTATAGATTACCCAAATGCATAAACATAATCTTAGCATTTATAACTAGTTATAAAAAAAAACACTGACCAGACTTTCTGAAACTTAAAATCTGAAGAAAGAAAAAGTAACATATTACCAAATGGCTTTTAGATAAACTCATGCATATCTAGTGGTAATCACAGCTGGTCACCTGGAAAAGGAAAAAAAAAATATTTAAAGATTTCCCTTGCTGTTAGAGAGATTTTTAAAATGAATGAGAGATCAAGACCTGCTGTCATGCTTTACTCAAATCCTCCTACTTCTTTGTTTAGACCCAATAACCACATAATCCACATGAATTATAGGTTGAACTCCTAAAAATACAGGATAAAGGATTCATTGGTGACATTCTGCCTTCTCTAGTCTTGGCTGCCTGGTTCTGCACTAAATTGCACAATATCATAACCTGTTACCATATAATTTGAAGCTAATATAAGAGACTGTTGATCTGTTTGGCCTGAGACTTAAATGTCAATAAATACATAAGATGTAGCTTTATGCAGTACTTTGGTGGAACAATGTTTAACACCATCATGAAGTAAAATCAAAGTAAATACAATGACTGCAACAAGACAATGCTTTTTAATGTGATAAAAAAAGCAATTATTGTATCACTGCATCTGTGAAAAGTTCAATTGTGGTGCATATCTAGTCTGAAGGGGAAGGGGGGGGGGGGGGGGGGGGGGGGGCTCAGCAACTACTAATTCAATTTTATTTGATTCAAGAAAGTCAACAGGGGCCAGTGAACTGTCACTATGACCAATTGCAGTGGTTAGGCTCACGGAGGATTAATAACATCCTAATGTAGACATGAGCAGTCAAAACTTCCTGCTGTGAAAACCAGTTTCAAAGGAGTATCTGTCGGGCAAAGATATTTTTAGAGCAGCTATTTTCAAACATTGTCTAACTGAACTGTCAAACTACTTGAAATGACATCCTGTATTTACAAATGTTTGCTTCTCTTTGACTTAATGTAAGTAAAGTTGACAAACGCACTGAAAATGAACTCTTAAAAAGGCGTAGATTGTTAATTAATCAAATTAAAATTGTGCTTAATTGCACAAGGGTGCTTAATTGATTTTTTTTTGTCTGCATCCAAAAAGACTGTGTTGGCTGAAACAATGGTTTTATTATTCAAAGTTTTTGTGATAAAGAAGGAACCTAAGTTCGTTCAGTGTGCAAAATGCATTCTTACAGAAAATATCAGTTAAGTAACACTAGCTTTTTATTACAAAGGTAATGCTCTGATAATTGCTATAAAAAGATCACACAAACTATGACAGAAGTAACAGAAAGCAGAGGAGCCAGTATTTCATAAGAGCAATAGTGATATCATCATTCAGCCCTTTCGCCTGTTTACCTGAATCAAATGTTATACTGTCAAAATGACACATACGCAAACTTTACTTTCAGGAAGAAAAGTAAAAATAAAAATACTAAAAATAATAATAATAAAATAAATAAAAAATAAATAAATAAATAAATAAATCAAGGAAGCATTTAGTTAGTTAGTTCTTAAAAATAACTATGCTAAAAGTTGCATTATTTGCATAAAATGCAAAAGTACAAGTAATTTAAAACCAAGTTTATCACAGAAAATCTAAATCTGACAAACACTTCCTTCAGGTCTGGCAAAAAGAAACAGACAGTTCTAATCTGACCCTCGGTCAACCAGTGGAATGACTCCAAATGCAATTAACATCCTCATCACCCTGCGTTTGCTTACAATTAGAGCAAACACAGATGACACCCATAATTATTACATAATACTGCATAATTATTACATAAGCACAACAACAGCATCCATAATATTATACAAGACACTACAAAATAGCTCTTTAAAAAAAAAAACAGGAAAAAAAAAAAAAGCAATGGGCTACCAAATATTAAACTGTGCTAACTGCAGTCAATCAATCAATCAGTCAATAAATAATGATGTATTTTACATAAACAAATTGCCCAATGAAATTAGATAAATTATTCAAGGTCTTAGAAAGTCTTGCATTGAGGTTCCGGTGACGTCATCTCTCTGAATGGCAGCTTAAACAGCGGCTCCTCCGAGAAAATAATTTATAAGCCCCATTAAACCATCAAATATATTATTTTCTCGACTCGTGTTGCTTGACAAGTGGGGCAAATATGAGAAGAAGAGATGGAAACAAAAAATGCACTGCTGGAGAAACTTTACATGAAGAAAACGTAGACAACAGCTCTTACGCACATAGACCAGATGGCAAAGCTAATGCTAACAACGCTACCCATCAGAGTGACGCGGCAAGTTTGACAAAAGTTCTGGAGGAGATAAGGGACTTTCGCAAAAGACACAAAACAACAACTAAGTGAGATCATCACCGAACTCACTAGTGTTAATCAAAAGATAGTGGAGGTGGAAACACGAATTGGAAAAGCAGAAGACCACATCCAAAACAGAACAGCTTAGCAAAATGATAAAAGTGATTAATCAACAAGAAAAACTGCTCGACCAAGAAGGGAGGTCACGATGGGAAAATATAAAGATCTACAATGTTCCCGAGGGAGCATCTATGACACAGTTTATGGAGAAGTTTCTACCTGACGTGCTGGAGATTCCTCTGACCACTGATATTGGTATTGGGAGAGCTCATAGGGCGCTGGCCCCAAAACCAACAGGTAATAGAGAAGAAAGGCCGCGGTCAATAATAATCAAATTCCACCGCTACAAAATTAAGGAAGAAATTCTACGCAAAGCCTGGGGAAAACAGGTGCTCTGGAATGAAAGACCAATATACTTTGATCAAGATTACTCTCCGACAGTTCTGCAGAAACACAGAAGCAGATACGCTTCCAGTCCCTGTTCCCAGCTAAACTTCAGGTGTTTTACGAGGATGGGACATGACTTCAGATATAAAGAAGAGGGGACTGCCCGTTAATGTCATCATGCCGAAAGAAAGCCTCGCTTAACAGCTATCCCGTACTGCCTGGGAGAGGATTAAGACCACAGGAGATGGAAGAAAAACGAGAGAGGAACATTAGGGAGAGGTTGCAAGTTTTTAGAAGACGACCCTTGTCCCCTTCAGACAAACTTTAAAATGTAAACTAACTGTAAATATCTGGTGAGCTATGCAAATCCCAAAAGGTGGTGCTATTTTCAGTTTGAAGAGCATATTGCAGTGCAATATTATTGTTTTTTTTTCTCTTCCCTTTAATCAAATGCACTCGCAATAGGAGTGAAATGCACACAGACTCTGATGCTGCAATGGGGGCCCCATATTTATATGTGAAAGAGCTAAACATTTTTACATTTTACATTTATTTAAAAAAAACACAAAAAAACAAAAAACAAAACACAAACTGGCTTGCTATGCAGATGATATTCTCATACACTTGAGTCAACCAACAAAGTCATTACCAAAACTAATGCAGTCACTTGAAATATTTGGTCAACTATCAGGCTATAAGATTAATATAAGTAAAACACAGATACTTTCATACAATTATAGGGTGCCAAGAGAAATTAAAAATTGATTCCAGTTGAATTAGCAAACAGAATTATTCAAATATCTTGGCATCATTATGCCAAAAGATCTCACAAAATTATTTGAGTGTAACTATCAGCCTGTTCTTAATAAGAAAGACTGCATTTAATTCCCTTTTTTGATTTTAGCTCACGTATTGGGTCTATAAAAATGAATATCTTACCTAGACTATTATACCTTTTCCAGACCTTACCTATAATAATCAATCAAAACCAGTTTAACGAATGGGATAAAATGTTATCAAGATTTATATGCCAAGAGGGAGGGTAAAAAACCTAGAGTTTGTTATAAAATGTTACAGCTAACTAAAGAAAAAGGGGTTTGGGGACTATTCTCCCTCAGAGACTATTTCTTTGCAGCACAGATGGGAATCATAATATGCTGGTGTAACACATCATATGTAACACATCATACACCTCTATATTTTTCCATTTTTCCAATGGAAAAATATAGAGCAGAGAATATCCTCAATTCCTATACAGGCAACCTTGGCTGATAGTAACTTACAAGACCATATTAAGGCTATTGACAACCCATAAAATGCACTCTCAATATTTGGAGATCTATAATAACAGAACAAACAAAAAAATGAAATTATGTCACTTAAATGGTGCGCATACGACTCAATTCAAAGACTGGACAAATAAAAGGGATTACGGCTCTATGTGACATTGAAAGATGGTATACTAGACAGCTTTGAGACACTTAAAGAGATATATTCATTAGAAGCACAAGATTTTCATAGATACTTACAAATGAGACATTTTGTTAATAAGATGATGAAAAATGGGGCTGATACATAGATCGGTTTAATGGAATTGTTTAGAAAAGCATATAAATCAGATTTTCAAAGTAAAATGATCTCAGATATATATATAAATGTTTGCTAAATCTTAAAACATACTCAACTACTTACGTTAGAATTGGGAGAAAGAAGGAGGAATTGTTATAGCCGAGGATGAATGGACAAAAATAGAGGTATCAATGGAAATGTTCTAAATCACAGAAATGGAGGGAATGTGGTTGGATGAGTTTAATAAGATTTTTTATCACACCCTCCCAGAAATCATATCATGCTGGAAATTTGTCTATATGCTGGAGAAAATGCAGAAATCAAAAGGCGAATAACTATCACATTTTCTGGGACTGCTCGGTTATTAAAAAATATTGAAAAAAAATTACACAATGCCTTACAAAATATCTTTGAATCTGTGATACCCTTTGATTGTAAAATTCTATTTTTAGGAGATACACCTGAGGAATGGTTAAAAAGGATAAATATCTTATGAATATTTTGTTGGTGGCTGTCAAAAAGAGCATTACAAATGAAAGGTTGTCACATGAAAGTCCTACCCTAAATGCATGGATGGAAATTACAATGGAAATGTATAAAATGGAGCAAATTACTGCATTTGTAAATCAGAAAATGGAACAATTTATGTCATTCTGGGAAAAATGGACCAAATATGCAACATCCCATAGGCCTGAACTTTTCTGTTAGCTTAAAATTGGAAGGATCACTCCCTAAATGTACATAGTTTTTTTGCTGATGTGTATGTATATATCTTATTCCACTTGTTTATTTATTTATTTTTACTTATTCGTCTCCCCCTCTTTTTTTTATTTTTATTTAATTTTTTATTATTATGTATAACAGTGTACATGCGCACAAAAAGGAAGGCATATATTGCTGAAAGAGAAAGTGGACGTACAGAATTTGTGCTTATATTTGTGAGTGTATTCAGATGTAGGATCTCTGACATGTACCTGTTGTATGTGTAAAACCTATTTGAGAAAATAAATTAATAGATAAGATAATAAAAAATAAAAAAAGTATTGCGTTCAGTGACATACATTAACAGCTCCACAGGGTTAAATTCTTTCAGACTGCCAGTACATGTTTTGCAGGGGCATCAAATGCGCAGGTGTTCCTTTACGCAAGAGACCAAGCTTCCCACTTAACTCATGTAAAGCATCTCTTTACCCCAAACTAAACCTTGTTGCCTCTTGCCTGCTTCACTCTTAATCAAAGGCAGTTCTTCAGTCTTTATGTCTGCCATTGTGCTTAGTAGAAAAGAGCGGCAGCAGGTGGGCATGCACAGAGACACCTGGCTTACCTGAGCCATGTGGGGAGTGGACCACATTCTTTTTTGTATCTTTTTTTCTGTGCCTTTTTAAGCCTCTCTCCCTCTCTCTGAGGTATAGAAATGAGAAGGAACAGAGCAACGATGGTCATCTGAGGATAAAACAGATGCTGAACGGAGGGTTTCTCCCTATGTCCAAAATTCAAATCTCAGTGAAATCTAAGTCAAGTAATCTTGCCAAACCTGAATGGTGAAAAAGATGAGAACAAGGGTTTTTAACCACAGAGATCTCAAATATCTGCCTCAATGAGACGGCGCCACCCCAGCGCACTCACAGCGGACAGCCATACGGCTGCCACCTTTTGAGACAAAGACCCCTCGCTTACCAACTGGCAGATCTTTTAAAGTCCCTGAAGACATGGACATTAGGAAACACCGAGCAGTCACACCTGCTGCTGTTTGTGTGATAAGAAAGCTTAGGGCAAGAAGAGACGAAGGAGTGGATTTCAGTACTAGACACCTGTTGTAATGCCCACACCTGGAGGATTTTAGTCTTTGACTGACATCCCAAAAAGGAAGAGGAAGGTAAAAAGACCAAGTGAGACCAAATGCTTAAAATCCATAATCAGACATCCTGCTGGAGATTGCAGCCTTGACATCACAGCCGTTTTCTCTCCTTACCACTTAATTATGCAATGTATAAGCAAGTATATACACATCAAAATATTTTGCTCTACAGAGTCCACCAGTGTATCCTGTCTAACAAGCTCATTAACATGTTCATACATAAACATGCATAAGGGTCTGTACGCAAATGGCTGGCAGCCGTTTTCCAGTTGGAATGCATTTTAGGGAGTACAGGGTGTGTCCCGAGGTGTGCAGTGTAAGAGGACACTTTTCCATGTTGCACCTGCCGTGCATCACACTCAGGTTTCCCCTATCATTGACAAAAGGTAAAAGACTGTTATTTAATGCTCACGTTGCCTCCCCAAACCATCAACTGAGCTGCTGTCATGGTTACACCCAAGCTGCTCTGCCCCATTTCCCCAAGGAAGCACAGGCAGAAATGCAGCTCAGGATCACATTAATCCCAAATTTAGATTTCACACCATCAACTATAGGGTTCAAACCAGCTCAAGGTAGAATGCTGGCTATTTGAGCTGGCTAAAAATTTTCTTAATTCTCATAATTTTTGACGAATCTGAAGGTGATGTTCTCTTCAGAACCGTTAGTTTGGGTCAGCAAGATTAATATACTGCTTGGCCAATTCATAACAGTTCAGAGATTGTCTCAAATCCCAATGAAAAAAGGAAAAAAGAAAGAGAAAAAAAGTCAATCACACCATAAAGGCTTGGAGGACAACGAACCCAGGTTTGCCCTCAATGACCCCACAAGTCCTTATGCCCAAGAGGCCACACCGCAGACTCCAACCTCCTGCCACCCATCTGAATTCCTAGCGGTGCACTAATGCCTGCAGGATTAGACTGGTCAGCTGAGGGCCCCATGAGGCTCTGGGATGCGTGGGGTGCAGAGGGAGGGATCAGTTATGCCACTGACAGAAAGCCACAGATTAACCAAGCCAAAAGCAGGTCAGAGTCCAGGAAGGGTGGGAAAGAGGTGGGGATGGATCCAACTGGTTCAACAAGAATGAAACAACCTTGAGTGGTAATGACTTGAGACCCACTGGCCTGGTGACCCTTTTAAGTAAGGCAACATGAGGTGATCAGTTTAAAAAGAGTAGTGCTCTAGTCCAAGTCCAAGGCCTTATTTTCAGGACTATTTAGATACTATTTTCAGGAGCCTAGACTGTAACTTGGATAAAAAGGACTTGAGTCTGAGCCTGGTCTTGTCTGAACTTTTCAAAGAGGAAGTGTAAAGAGAAATGCTGACTGTTACCCATGTTCTAATTTAATTAGGATGACAAATTGCTTTATGGATGAATCAGAAATTCAATGCACTATATGACTGAAAAATTATACATTATGAACATTACCAAAAGGCAGCTCCTTGAAGAACTTTGTCAGAATACAAACACAGTGTTAAGGCCAACTTAACAGACCTCTTACCTAATGCCAGCTAACCCTTGTGCAGTCCAGCCACATATGGCGGGACACAAAACTACTCTTAAAGAGGGCTAGCCACTGTTTCTGCCTAATCTCATTAGGGCTAACAGGATTGCTTGTAGCCTCTGTGGGGATGGGGAGCAAGGGGTAATCAAGGCCAAGTTCCTAAGAAACAGAAGAGAGAATCTAAAGGAAAAGCATGGACAATTTTAAGAAAATTGGCGGTAAATGCCAAGAATATGGATAGTGGAAGTCATAAGTAAATCCAAGACTGTCATCTGGACAGTGCTGCAGTTCCTGAACAAAAAATAAAAATAAAAAAATCTAGAAAAAAGCAGGTGTAGGCATAGTTTTTATTGACCCACAGTGTAGCTGTTAAAGTAGCAAATTCCATGTCCTGTATGAACATCCCCTAAGCCAAGAGCGCACACACCACATTTTACTTCACAGTCTTTATTATGCATACAACAGCATTCAACTTGTACACAACTCTTATATAGCACCCTTCACATTTTTTCTCTAAAAAAAAAACAAAAAAAAAAGATCTTCACACCCTAACGTCACTAACACAGAAACAAACACATGCACACACAGCTGTTTAGTCACTGAAAGGTCCACTGATTTGGCTGTTGTCTGTTAGGAAGTAAAAGAACAAACTGTTCAGACTGACCACATCTTGAAAGGCCCAAGCTTTACGAGCATTTGATCTTTTATCAGCTCAAGGCCAGTAAATACTGAACCCTGAGACTTGGAATTTTGAGGCTGTCTGTAAGGGAGGGTAGCCTTTAAACACGCATGCAGATACTTTCTACACGACTGTTTGTGTGTTTAATGGTCTGTGTGAAGTCCATCTTGTTAAAACTGGCTGTGATTACCTGACCATTGGACCACACTGAAAAAAAAGATGCACACACACACAGCTCTTGTAACCTCTGGGGAGGACTAAAGCCAATATGCAACAGACAAGCCACCAGTGAGAACAATATTTAATGTGCACCAATGAATTCAGAACGAAGAGGAGTGAACTGCACACTAATAGCAGCTGTGCTTCCCTTGAGAGTGTGTGTGTGATCCAAAATTGAAGCCAGTGGCTGCTACATACTTTGAACTAGAGCAGCTGCTGTGTTACAGAGCATCCAGCAGAAGAGACTGTACGTCACAGACCATTAAACCCTCAAACACAAGCGACAGGATAGAAAGGGGAGGAGGACAAACTCGCATCAAAGGACGGTGACTTGAGAATGGTGGAAACTTTCACGCAATGTCGCTCCATTATTTTATTGCAGGAACAACACAGACAGAATAAGTACGCTTTACTGGCTTGTGGGTGTCAAATCTGCTGCCTGAATTACTACACCACACAAAGGAAAGAGAGTGTGTTCAGTGAGACTTACTCTTGAGGAATCGGTTACGGACCCATTTATTCTGTTTCCGGGCATAGCGGCGGGTCACCTGCTTGAGAGACTCGATCCCTGTGAGAGGAAATAATTAAATCAATATATGATGACCACGCCACGTGAAAAGAAATTCCCCACAATGGGTTTACAGACACAGTTTAGAGTGCTTAATAGCAAAATCTAGAGGACAAGGGGAAGAGGAAGAGGCAATTCCATTAAAAGCCTCAGCTGCCCCCCTCTCTCAATCCACTTCCCCTCCAGTATATCCTCTTACCACTGCTGGCAGAGAACACTGGACTATGTCTACATTAGTCAATATTTAAAGTGGATCAAAACCTTTCAAAGTTGTCCTAAAACTATTGACTAACACCCATTCTTGTCTTAGGAAAACCCTTTTTGATCCACTTTAAATATTAAAATCAAATTGATGATTTCTTCGACAAACAATTGGATTTTACTTGTTATATTTAAAGGGATATCATTTTTTGTGAACAATGATCATTCACTTTGCATTGACGTCCTTTAGAACCAACGGAAATCATCTTTCATATTTGCACAACCAAGAAATAAAAACTGACTTTAGGAATTAGGAAAAAAAAGTTATGGAAGTTATTGAGACAACCATCAACTGCATGGTAACCAACATTTCTATGTAGAGGATGAGCAAACAAAACTTTTATTTTAGGTTTTTAATCAATGCGCATATATGACACAAAAAGTAAACTATATCAAGCTTGTTTGACACCAGAAACAATTTCTTGACTTTTATATTTTACTAAATGCTTTTGCTCTGACATATTGTCAACTTTTGTTTATAATGTGTCAAAATCATGCAGCACCCTCAATCCTTGTGAGCTTGTGTTTGCTCACCTGCTATCTATAAAACTCATGTGTCATCATGCCATGCTGAATTTTACAGTAACTCGTGGCACTAAAACCTGCAAAAATATTGCATCACAAGCCCCTTGTGTGTTTTAAGCATGGTTAGTAGGCAACAGAACATGTTGCTTATAAACTACTGTTCAATGGTTTTGGGGTGGTATGATTATTTTTCTTTTTTGAAAGAAGGCTATTATTAGGCCTGTCACGATATCTATTTTTTGCTGTAAAATATACCGCACGAAAATTTATTGTGAAAAACGATATTATTGTCATTTTAAGAACATTTTATGCATCTCATTATATAATGCCAGAATGACAATAAAATATCATCACAATGCAAGTACACTCTCCCAAAGAACACAATGTTTTATTCTTAAGGATATTCAATTTAATTATAGTCACTTATAACAATTTAATAATTAGGCATTAAGATCAGAATGAGAAAATGCATATCCTAAATACATAATACAAAAAAAAAGCAAGGTAAAAAGTAATAGAGGCTGTGATATGTGCTACCAGATCTATCTTCAGTTGTCAGACACCCACATGAAAATATACTATATTAACTTACAGTAAATACTATAGTGTTTTTTTTTTTTTAACCCTACTGACACTGACACCTCGAATAGAGATAGAGAGGTTGCACAATCAGCTAAAATGCTGCTAGAATTGGTTTTTATGTGTGGGCGATATATACTGCATTACCAAAAATTATTGAGGCCATGTCCATGTGTTGTGCAATAAGTCGATATATTGATTATTGTGACAGGCCTAGCTATTATGCTCACCAAGGCTCTATTTAATCAAAAATAGATAAAGTAATCGGTAAAAAATCTATTAATTTAATTAAAATTCAATTAATACTATTATTTATACATTTTAGCCACCATTACTTCAGTCTTTGGTGTCCGCAAGACCCATTAGAAATCAATTTAATTCTAGGAAATATTACAATCTCATTTTCTGTTGTGAAAAAATGTTCAGTTTACATACTATCATTTCTGAGCTCACCTCCCTGGGAGTGGTATTTACACAAAAAATGCAATTCACAATCTATCGCGTCAACATCAGATTAACATCAACCAATCCAAAAGCAGCATTATTATTATTTTCATGGCCTATTGACAAGTCAGTAATGCTCAGCACTCAACACAAGTGAAACACATTCATGAGCTCTTAGCAGACATGAACAGCATTATGAGTGCACCAACTTTCATGTCAAGCGCGTCGGTAATTGATCTTGACACCAATTTAACTGACTAAAACAGAGCAGAGCAGAGCAGAGCAGAGAGAGAGAGAGAGAGAGAGAGAGAGAGAGAGAGAGAGAGAGAGAGAAAGAGAGAGAGAGAGAGACAGAGAGAGAGAGAGAGAGACAGAGAGAGACAGAGAGAGACAGAGAGAGACAGAGAGAGACAGAGAGAGAGAGAGAGAGAGAAAGAGAGAGAGAGATGAGTATTTTTGTTAACAGAGACAGAGAATTGACTGTTAAACGGTGAATGTTTCAGAGATCTGATCACACTTGATCACTTTGACACAGTTCATCACAGAGCGGCCTTCATTGACGGTACATTTTTGGCTAGTTCACAGCTATACAATTTGTCATGTCTGAAGTAGAGTTCGTTTTTTAATTGTGTGCTTGTTTACTCGTGCGTCAGACATGCTGGCATCAAAGCTCCCACTCTAAGCCAAATTCCCAGACTTTTACAGACTAAAAACTTGCTAAAAAAATAAAAATAAATAAATAATAATTTAAAAAAGCTGCAGTTCCAGTGTTTTCAGATTACAATTTAACGCAAAATCAAGACATCCATTTTTTTAATTGACGCAAATTTTCCACAAACTTTGGCAGGACACGATTAATTTTTTATATTAAATAACAATATATTTCCATATAGAAATTGATCATGCGGTAGGCGATTATGTATTGCGATATTATGAGAACAACTTCACCAGATGACTTAAATATCTCTATTTGTAATTTATGATTTTAGATTGATTGGGATGATTCTGTAGGGGAGTGCAACTGCATAATATATTATAAACAATCTACAAATATAGATAAGTTCAATAAAGAAAAAAAGATAGAAATTAAAAACAGTGTTTTATTGTTTTCCTAGGAGTCTAACTGTATTCAGTTATACAGTAATTGAATAATCAAATGTAAAATAATACTGCGTAGTCTTCGTTGTATAAACAATTCAATAAAATTAATCGTTATTGAAGTTACAAACGGTAATTTCTTAGGCCTGAATGCTTTTAAAACCCTCATGCAGTCACAGGCCTCAAAAACACTTGTAAAATGATCAATTATAATCCAGACTCAACATTGTAGATCCTGCGATGTGACTATTGTGAATGATCACATTGCGATATCAATGAAACGATATATTGTGAAGCCCTATCATGTGATGTGTGATACATCAAGCTGGCACAGACATGACAAGGCACTGTGCTTCACCTTAGTTGTTTGACCTGCTTTAGACCCATCATGTGACAACACATACAAAACACATAAAATACCACAAATGTTGCAAATTGATGAAAGGCACTGCAAAATGTCATTTTAGACCACAATTACCAAACATTGTTCACACAAAAAAGGAAAGGAAATATAGCTGCAAGCAGCAATTATCAGGGCCAAGCAGCAACATCATAAACAAGCAAGGCAACAAGCTACAGATCAACTGGAAAATTCTACAACAATCTGGCAGCATGGTCAGAGCCAAATTTGGTGGAAATTGGGCTAACGATCTATGGAGAGTTCAAAGTAACAGATTTTCGAACTAATTCAAGATGGTGGAAAGGAAGTTGTGTCAATTAGGCAATAAATTATATCAATGTTCTCTGTATGATACAAGGAATCTGCAAGACCAGTCTCATGACAATAGACAATTCAAAAGTCATTTGATAAATTATGTATGATTTCTATTGATATAATTTAATTGTTTGTCAATTTTACCCAGAAGGTGGCGCAAACTGACGTAGTTTGGTCAATGTCAGGTCTAAATCATACACATTAAGTTTGGTTTCAATACTTCAAACCATTGCAGTGATTAAGCCTGTAATGTCATCTGGCAGCATTACATCAAGTTTGCGCATATGCTAAATGACAACAGTTTTGTCTATCGACATGAATTCCATAACTTTTGGTCTAAATAGTCTGAAGATGATCTGAGTCAAATTTGGTGAAGATTGGACCAACGGTCTAGGAGGAGTTAAAGAAAGAATGGTTTGAACAAAATCAAAATGGCAGACAGGAAGTTTGACAGATTATGGCTTAAATTTTTTTTGTAAGTTTCATTAATAATGGCTAATAAATGTCTTATACCTCTTGACCAATAGGTGGCGCCGTCACCAAATTTTTATGGTGTGGTCAGTGTGAGGCAACAATGACAGACCTAAAATTTGGCGTCATTATCTTTAACTGTCGCAGAAATACAGCCTCAGATGTAGTTTGGCATCATGCCATCACATTTGTCGGTGCAGTAAACGAATACACCAATCGATACAAATTCCACAACTCTTTATCAGCATGGTCTGAAGATGATAGGAATCAAATTTGGTGTAAATCAGCCAAATGATGTAGGAGGAGTTCGAAAAGTAGGTTTTTGACTTAAGGCTAGATGGGGGACAGGAAGTTCAGTTAATTATGGCATTCAAAATAGCAAAAAATATTTCATGATGGAAAATGACAGCATAGGGTGTGTGTTTGAATCGGCTTGAGCCAAGGAATCAGAGGAACCATTCGGTTCAAAAGTTATGAAGATAAACATAAGTGAAACTTTGGACTAATGGTGGCGCTAGAGAGTTTGAGTTAAAGAGTCCAAATTTGTTGTGGTTGAAGATTAGACTGTCCTCTATCAGTGTACCAAAGTTTGCGCAAATGCCGAAAATGATTCATAGGGCTGCCATAGGCTCCCAGAGCGGAAGCCGGAAGAATAATAATAAGAACAGGAACGAATACAATAGGTGCCTACGCACCTTCGATGCTTGGCCCCTAACTAGTTAAGCACTAAGCAGACCAAAAGCATCCACAGACAGTATATATATATATATATATAT
>CAIGQW010002378.1:2959016-2977935 GCA_903798125.1 Danio choprae
GCCCATTGTAAGCCACATAGCGATTTCATTAAGTTAATGGTACTCAACAGTCACACGGACCGTTCAAGTAAAAGTGATGTAGCGCTTAATAAAGAGTAAGCCTAATTTCAGTTGGATACAGGGCCCGAGACTAGATTCTCAGCTCCATGTTCTCAACTGAAAGTCTGGCATCAATTAGAGATCAATACAGTAAAGTACATGTTCTGAAAGATAACTATGCTGAAAGCTACACAGTTCAACAGCAAGGGTATATCAGGTCAGGTGACTAACAAACAAGGGTGGTGGGACAATTTTACTAACGGTGAAACCAGAAAATTATGCAGTAGAACTAGGAGGGTTGGCCTTATATAAATATTTATAAAACGTAGAAAGCATAATCATCATGAAACTCTTATAGTGAACAATTAAAAGCCATTGGCATATTATACTGAATATTTATTTCCTTATAAATTGCTTTATTTATTAGATATGTTACTGTCATTTGGTCCAAGGATGTTCTTCTACAAAAGTACTATATTTGGTGAATTAAAAACTTGCAAAAATTGCTGCACTGCACTGACATATTATTGTTGGACAAATGTTTGTTGAAATTTGAAAGGAAAGTTTGCAGTTCTTTAAAAGACAAAAAAATAACATCTTTGAGCTGTGAGATGAAAGTTCTAAGCTGAAAATCAACTGCATACTGCTAAATCAGAATTAGAGCCAAGTCAGGTTAAAGAGAGTTGCACTTAAGATCCAAAAGGTCGCAAGTTCGAGTCCCGGCACCAGCAGGTATTTTTGGTGGTGAACGTGAACATCCACTTCAATACAATCGCTGAGGTGATTCCCTTGAGCAAGGCATCGAACTCCCAACTGCTCCCCGAACTTGGTGTGTGTTCATGGGTGTAATATCGCTTTGGATAAAAGCGTTTGCTAAATCCATAAATTTAAATGGGGCAGATACAAACATCTTGCTATTATCAAAAAAGCTGTATAAAACCACAAACTATAGTCCTGCAGTTCGTAATTTAGTTAACAAAAAAACAACAAGTGTTTATGCAAAGAGTACATTTTTTCTTATGCCTTTTACAAGCAGCTCTGACAATTTACATGATCTGATTGTACACTTTTGACTGCACAAATACAACTAAATACGAACACTAATACAAGAATGTGAAGAACAGACTCATTAAAAGGGAAAAAAAGAATTGCAATTAATACAGGATACAAGGTGTTAAGTTAATTCCTCAAAAAAAAAAACCTTGACTTACACCACTAATAGGTCACAGCAAACAACCACAAAAAATCTTAACTACCATATGAGGGGAGAAAAAAAGAAATAAAAAAAAAACCCTATACATGCTTTCTCTTCTCTCAAAAGGTTGTATTGAGCCCCTAGCATGCATGAGCAGCCCACGATAAGACTAAAATGACATAGAACTAACAAGAAAAAGAAGAGGGGGATCTTGGTGTATGTGCGGGGCCAAAAAATGACAGAAGGCTCTGTGAATGTAGAGCCTGGTCATGTGGCTCTCATTTGGGGCCACGTTTCTTGAGTGCCGACATTAGCTGGTTTTGTTCCCCCGCACCCATTTATTACCCCTTTCGTTAGGCTCTATATCAGTCTCTCACTGACACGAAGCCCTCCCTGCACTCCAAGTGTCCCCAGTCTTTCTTCCTTTTTTATTCACTATAGTAATTAACAAAGAGAGCATATTTTAAATGTGAAGCAAACACAAACACTGCTGTGAGGAACGGAAGTACAGTTTGTTTCTTGTCATGCTGTTATGTACAGTCATGGACAAAAGTTGAGAATGACAAATATTAGTTTTCACAAAGTTTGCTGCTAAACTGCTTTTAGATCTTTGTTTCAGTTGTTTCTGTGATGTACTGAAATATAATTACAAGCGCTTAATACATTTCAAAGGCTTTTATCGACAATTACATGACATTTATGCAAAGAGTCAGTATTTGCAGTGTTGGCCCTTCTTTTTCAGGACCTCTGCAGTTCAACTGGGCATGCTCTCAATTAACTTCTGGGCCAAATCCTGACTGATAGCAACCCATTCTTTCATAATCACTTCATGGAGTTTGTCAGAATTAGTGGGTTTTTGTTTGTCCACCCGCCTCTTGAGGATTGACCACAAGTTCTCAATGGGATTCGATCTGGGAAGTTTCCAGGCCATGGACCCAAAATTTCAACGTTTTGGTGATGGAAAATGCATTGTTCTTCACCAAACTGTTGTTGGAAGAAGTTGCTGTTGGAGGGTGTTTTTGTACCATTCTTTATTCATGGCTGTGTTTTTGAGCAAAATTGTGAGTGAGCCCACTCGCTTGGATGAGAAGCAACCCTACACATGAATGGTCTCAGGATGCGCTCACACCTGCCTGCTGCCATTCCTGAGCAAGCTCTGCACTGGTGGCACTCCGATCCCACAGCTGAATCCTCTTTAGGAGACGATCCTAGCGCTTGCTGGACTTTCTTGGACGCTCTGAAGCCTTCTTAACAAGAATTGAACCTCTTTCCTTTAAGTTCTTGATGATCCTATAAATTGTTGATTTAGGCGCAATCTTTGTAGCCACAATATCCTTACCCGTGAAGCCATTTTTAAGTAACGCAATGATGGCTGCACGCATTTCTTCGCAGGTCACCATGGTTAACAATGGAAGAACAATGATTTCAAGCATCACCCTCCTTTTAACATGTCAAGTCTGCCATTCTAACCCAATCAGCCTGACATAATGATCTCCAGTCTTGTGCTCGTCAACATTCTCACCTGAGTTAACAAGACGATTACTGAAATGATCTCAGCAGCTCCTTTAATAACAGCAATGAAAAGTTTTTTCAGGATTAAGTTAATTTTCATGGCCAACGAAGGACTATGCAGATCATCAGATCACTCTTCATAACATTCTGGAGTATATGCAAATTGCTCTTATAAAAACTTAAGCAGCAACTTTTTCAATTTCCAATATTTATGTAATTTTCAAAACTTTTGGCCACGACTGTACTTTGCGGTCAATCAATTGACAGAGTTTTTTCTCCCTCACTGACGATTTGTGGACTGACATTTGAAATGTTCAGCAGTCCAAAAGTAGAACATTGCAACTTGTTATATGGGTAAAACTGTTAACGTTGGCACAACCTTGCCTCAAGACAAACTGCTTAATGCAAAATGATGGCAAGCTCCTTCAGATTTATGTTTACAAGAGGACAGCACAGTGAACAAAATGTACTTTTAAAGTGAACCAATTATGAAAAAAATCACTTTTATAGGAGGTTTAAACAGTTGTGTGGCAACAATCTGTGAATATAACCAGCTTCTAATAGTAACAATTTATAAATTGCATTTTTTTTATAAATCACACTTGATAAAAAAAAGGCTGCAGACACACTTGAATTAATGTAGTTATTAATTAGTCATATTATTGAATCTGCCATTATGCAGACACATAGGCATTCATAGCTCCACCTTCTTTTGAAAGGAGGGCTGGGAGCACAACCTCATTTGAATTTAAAGCAACAGTCACCAAAATGGCACAATTAGGATCAATGACTAAAAGAGGTTTCAAAAAGTTATAAAACATCCTTTGTGGGGTATTTTCCCATACATATTCTAGGGACATCAGAGACTTATTTGACATCTTGTAAAAAGAGACATAATAATGTTTGGTGCAAAACACAGTGTCATGGAATTACAGATTGTTCAATGTGATGTGATCTTTTTAGACAGAACTGGAATCTTTTGTCAACAGACATATCCAAGGAGTTTATAATACCATTTTTCTTGTTGATTCATTGAAGTTTTAAACATTGACACAACATCCTTTCACGAAATGTAAATTGTTCAATATGAACTAATGTCAACTACCAAACCATTTTTAAATAGATGACAAATGAAAAATGTGTCCACTAGATATAATTTAACGAACAAGTTGTCGTTTATTCCTCTCAGCCTCACTTTTTCTTGCATCAAATGTGAACCAAAAAGCTTTCCGATCTTACTTTGATGAACCATGTAAAATTTCAAGCTAATTATTTTTTTTGCAGATTAGCCTCCCTGTTGCTCTTGCCTCGGTTTGTCTGCTTGACGTTGGAATAGTGAGGTTCTGCTGTCGGGTCTTATGCCCTTCTATGACTCAAATGACAGGCATCTAATCCTATGCAGCTGCTTAAATGTGTGTGTGTGTGTGTGCGTGCGTGCGTGCGTGCGTGCGTGCACACAGGTCCTAGAGAGCCACAGTGTCTAATTGAAACTCATTATTAATGAGGACAACTGGCCATAGTTGGGGGGAGAGCAACAGAGCAAATCCGGACTCCATATCTTACATCTACAATTTTACATTTTCCAACTTATAAAGGATTTATGTAGTAGTAAGCATTTCAGCAGGGTGTAAGAATTCAAACACTCAATATACGCAAGAACTAAGCAGGAGACGGATGACACAGTGGTCACAAATCTAATCTGTGGACCACAGCCCCAAACAGGGAGGGGACAATTTTCTTTGTGTGTGTGTGTGTGTGTGTGTGTGTGTGTGTGCGTGCATGCATGCATGCATGTATGTATGTGTGCGCGTGTGTATATATATATATATATATATATATATATATATATATATATATATAAAAAAAACAAATAAATATATGAGAGACAAAGAAAGAGGCAGACAGAGACGAGGAAAAAAGGGGGTGAACGGGAGGGTGTAGTGAATCCAGTGACCCACACAGTAAACACTCAGATGAGTCCCCAGACAATGGCTTTAGTGTTGAGCTATTAGAGCTGGCCGTGGCTGATCCACACAGCACCTCAGGCCACGCACGAGACAGCTGCTCCCCGCTATTCATACAGGGGGAAGGGCCACGGAGAGGGAGGATCCAAGCAGTGGCAGGATGACAGACAGCAGGACTGAAGCTTGTCTACAATTGATTTTTTTTTTTAAATCATGACAAGAGACTTAATACAGAAGGCGATTTTTGATGATGATGAAAGCTGTGCCTGAAATTACAGACTGTCTAAGTAGGTACAAGGTGAAGCTTGTGCAATCAATAAATAGACTACATTGTAATTTATATGAACTATGATGCATAATGAAAACATGAACAGAATTGAGAATCCAGTCATTACATGGAATTCATAGTTTAGAGTCAGAACTTGGCCATTTTAAAAGAATAAATCTAAATTCATTGAATCACGATAAGGTTAGTCTCTGTAAATCTTAGCATGCAAAAAGACGGTTATGAAGTTTGGATGACTGTGAATAAGTAATGCAGTTTCGTCACCTACACAAGTTAAGGAAAAGAAATTAATTCCTTTAAAATAGCATCTAAAAATGTATGTAGGTTAAGCCCAACTATTGATATCATTCCTATCAAAAAAGTCACAAAATTGGCATTTAAAAACTTAACAGTTCCTGATAGGCCAAAAAGACAACAAATCAGTCCCACTTTCCCAGGTACAATCTATATATTTTATCTATAATAGATAATGGTAACACTTTATATTAGGTGTGCCTTTTACACGTTCTGTGTACATTATGCATTACACACAACTAACCCTAAACCTAATCTGCATTCTAACCCTTACCATATAGTATATTTACATGTCATGTAATTAATGTTACTTAGTAGTTAAATGAATAGCAATACTTTAACAAGTTCTTAAAATAAAGTCTGACAGAGCAATCTTACAAAGCTAGCAAACAAGGCCTGGAGCATGTCATATTTATCTTGTTTAGGCTTCTGCAAACTTCTATCAAATCCATTCTTGTTGCATTTAATTCCTGAAGCTTTTATTAAGGTTTATGGTATTGTGATAATATTGCCCTAAGGTGCAAAAAAGATTTTAACTGGTGTAATAACCAAAAAAAACTTTGTGTTGCTTTATTGTATATACATGCTCAGATGAAACAACAGTCTTAAACAAATTAAATTGCAAAAAGATGAAAGTATGAAAGGTAACACTTTACAATAGTCTCATTAGTAAATGTTAATGCATTAAAATTGACAGAAACAGCCATATTACAGTTAATTGTAAATGTAATAAAATACAACAATTGTATTAGTTACCTCAATTTAATAAAACGATTACAGTTTTCTTATGCATTATTAAGCATTAACATCACCTAAGATTAATAAATGCTTTTGTAGTTGTCATTACATTGACTTTAGTTAAACCCATGTTAACAAATTTGCTCTTACTGTAAAGTTAACAATAAAAAACAATAAAGTTAGAATTTTCGATGTCATAGGCCAGATTAACACATAAAAATGTCTATATTTGAATATAAATTTCCTATTAAGTCCTAATTAATTTGGTGCTGTGATGAACAACCACTTCAGATACAACAAAATAAATATTCTTAAAATGTTGAAAGTTAAAAATTAATAAATAACTTAAAAATAAAGAATAATTTCCTGTATTTTGAAGTGCCCACGATATTAATATTGTGCATGTTCATTATCACGATATACTGAGTTATTTAATATCAGCTTAAGTCTGGTTTATAGTCTAGTAGGTGATAATTATTAGCACAAAGACTCTCAAAAAGATGCTTTTATTTTGTACAAATGTATGTCATATTGACAGAAAATATATTAAATATTAATGGATGAATGAGGAGAAATGATGACTGGTGCATCAGTTTAAGAGATGGAAACTAGAAACTGAGTCTCTCCAACACTGTATCTCCTACTACACAGTTTTTAAACAGAGCCCCAAACAGAGAGACATTTACTCGCCAGCGTCTCTCTATCCATTCCTTCCTCTCCTCTAGGAATGGCTTAGTTGAAGCCAGACTAATAAATCTTTCATGATGTCGCTCTTTCCCCTCGCTTTAGCACTATCAGGCAGTCATCATTTGTGAAGGCTTTCTGAATCGCACTCAACACCCCACCCACAAACTAACCCACTTCCGCACCTCATTTTAGGGGCTTTTCTAGGAGAACAGAACAGGGCGCCAAGAGAGATGCGCAACAGAGAATAAAGAGGAATAGAGAGGGACGTCACATAATTATCGCTTCAGTCTTAAGTAAGAGATGAGTTTAACTGGATATCAGGAAGATAGAGCACCGACAAGGTTTCATAGATGCCAGGATGAATACAGACGTCACAGCAGGCATGTGCTGTGCCGCCAGTTCTAGGCGGCCAGACAGACTGACACAATTGGATTTTGACTCATTCAGCTCAAATTGAATTTAGCTGCTGGTGTGTTTGGCAAAAGAGGGAAATGGTTCCTTCCAAAACCATTTAGTGCCTGAGCAAACAGAGACTAACCAACTCAGCACTTCAATGCATAATAGGTCCCATTAACCCTTCTCTTATACTCTGTGTAATTAAATTAAGTTATAAATCACTTAATTTATGTTTACAGTAATAGTATTTTTAAATACACTCAAATAAAACTGGTTTGCAAAGACATTAAGTGAAAAACAGAAAAGATGTTAAACAGATGAGCATCAGATGTAAACATAAATACATTTTATTTTAACTGTTTGATATAGCAACTGTACATGACATCCATGTCCCGCTTCTATTGAAAATGGAAAACGGTACCGTTTGGTAACGAACTTGATACTTTCAATAACTCTAGTCTCTGGAAAATGTGGAAAAATATCTTAAACCAAAAGTGGAAAGTACTATGTAACAAAAAAATGACATCAAAACGAAAACTACGTATTAAAAAAAAAAAAAAGTGTAAATTAATGTTTTTAAAAGTTTGTTCAATGTATCAATACCATAATAGTATTTCTAAATACACTCAAATAAAACTGGTTTGCAAGAACAAAGTAAAAAAAAGGAAAGATTAAACATCTGAAATAAACTGGTTTGCAAAGACATTAAGTGAAAAAAAGAGGTTAAACGATTTACTATTAGTAGAGCATAAGAGGTAAACATAAACAAATTTCATTTTAACTGTCTGATATAGCAACTACACGACTAAACATGCATTTCAGCACTGGAAAATTGAAAATGGTACAGTTTGGTACCAAACTCGATACTTTTGACAACCCTAGTACTTTTCACTTGTGTTTAAAGATGTTTTTCCACCTTTTCAAGAGACTGCGTAACAAAAAATATGGCATCAAAACAAAAACAAATTTTAAAAAAATAATAAAAAAGTTTTTTTTAAAAGTGTAATTTTATATTTTTAAAAATGTTTGTTCAATGTATCAATACCATAATAGTATTTCTAAATAC
Source organism: Danio choprae (assembly GCA_903798125.1). Lineage (NCBI taxonomy): Eukaryota > Metazoa > Chordata > Actinopteri > Cypriniformes > Danionidae > Danio > Danio choprae. The sequence goes on from CAIGQW010002378.1 coordinate 2,967,194, forward strand.
ACTCAAATAAAACTGGTTTGCAAAGACAAAGTGAAAAAAGGAAAGAGGTTAAACATCATTTACTTCTAGTAGAGCACCAGATGTAAACAAAAATAAATTTCATATTAACTGTCTGATGAAGCAACTATACATGACTAAAGCTCTAGGAAAGCATTCATTTGAAAACCAGACTGATGTCAATCTCTAGTCATTGTTCACATGGCAAGGCCCCTGTGGGTTTCCAATACTGTCCATGAAGTTTTCAGACAGCGGGTTCTGTCTGCTTTGAGATCTGAGCTATTAATCCTCAACACAGAGAGATGGTAGGGTGAACAAGTGTTCATACAGATGAAACACCTATTCAAAGAGCTAGAGAAAAAAACTGTGCAGAAATGAGACAAATGCTTTAAAGACCTGAGTCCAGCAGAGTATTCAAATCAGGTTGATAAATGATTCTCTTTGAATTACGGTTATGATGTGAAACAGGACAGCATAGAGGAGTCAAGGCCTGTCACTTGTCATGAGGGGGAAAGTTACTTGAAGTGAATGAATGAAAAGCAGCAAATCCTTTAGTGTCCAAATCACCTTTAATGGAGTGTTAACAATGTCATAAGGTTAAATAAAATTCAGGTAAACAGTTTTTGAATACGTGAATGGACGTTCAAGGCTCTTGCTGACAGACAGGTGAAATTGTTGGTCGTCAGAGAGAATAGAGATCAAGTGAAAGAAATTGTTTCAGTCAAGCTGCATTTATTACAAAACCCACAGCTCGAGCTAAAGAGCAAGTGGCTGCTGGACCCCAGGCTGACACTGAAAGGGTTGGAAAAAATGAGTCACAAATTAAAAAATCTAATTAGAAAAACTTCCAGTGACACTCACCTGCAATTCATTTTTGGTTTACAAGTGTCGCAAAGCTGTTTATGCACACATTTAAACACCAAACCTGAGGTCGTTTTAGGGCATTTGCTGAATTGCAATGCAATTATCAGAATACTAGTTCTTCAGAACATCGTGTGAAACATGCTACCGACTCTGAATTAATTTAAACAGATGGTTAAATATTTTCACATTTATTTACAGCAGAGATGCCTAGTGATGACCTCTGGTTTGGCTCGTCATGTCATTTCAAAAGAGAAAAACACAAATGCCATGAACGAATATTTTAATTTCAGCTTTTTTGCATAGAAAAACTGACAACGTTTCAGCTTAAAGAGGTCAGAGTCTCAGAATTTCCACGTAATTTTTAAAAGACCCAAACTTCCAAGGTGATAATAGGATTGGTTGTCGTTTACTGGACCATATCAGAACACTTAAATACCTAAACAGTAAATTGAAATTATGGACACAGGAAGTAGCTTGTTTATTTATTTGAGTTTTAATGCCATATCAGCAGCACTGGCTATATATATATATATATATATATATATATATATATATATATATATATATAGAAACAATGATAATTAATTTTTTATATTTACAAACAACAGTTTTAGCATTTCTGATAAAATTGTGATTACATTTTCAATTTAGTCAATGATAAATATTTTTGAATTCTTCCAGGACACATTTTATAACATTTCCCTTAAAACAATTTCTCAATAAAAACATTCTCTAATATCATTTAAAAACATACATTGTATTTAAATGTTTTAAAGTCAAAATAATCTTACAGAAGTCACAAATTGGTTTCTCTTCCCCTTTTAATAAATATGAATGGGTAATACACGGGAAGTAGAGGATTGAAACATGCTTTTTTATATAAAGACATCAATTTTAAATCAGTAACCCATAAATAATAACAAAAAATGTTTCTGCCCCTGGCATTCCCAGTTTGAGCTGTGTTATGGCCACAAGATGTCAGTGCCAAACTGGCCCACTGTTTGTTTCACAGCCAAGAAAAATAAATGGATAGATGGAATAACAGCGCATGAAGGCAACAAAAGATGTGGTGCATTGAGATGCTTATGTGTAAAAAAATGATAATGAATACAAGCTGTACTTTAAATGAGTACAAACATTATCAACCATAACTTTTGCAAAAATGTGCAGATGCTGCAAGTTAATGCATGTTAGACTAAAGGCCAAGACTTATACTTATGTGTTGAGTGGAGCAGAGTGAGGCCGGTGGAGCAGAGTGTTTAACAAGTGTCAAGTCCAACAAAGGAGCTCCAGATGGATACTTTTATTTTACGTTTACTTTATGATTAAAGTTGTTCAATAACTGAGTTTGAGCTTCTTCTATAACAGCATCATGTGCATTTATGGCAAAAACCCAAAACACGGGTAAAGAAACTTGAAACACTGCAACATAGAAACCTCACTGCCTGCTGGCGTTTCAGAAGTGCCAGAGCAGCACAGACAGAGTGCGGAAGTATAAATGCTCACATACATATACACATACAGCTACATACATGATGTGCAGTGGGGTACGGCAATCACTCAAGAAGTATGAACTTTAAAGATACAATGTCATGCTTTTGACTATTCTTATAACTGCAAAAGTCATGCACATCTCGTCAGTAAATTTCTTCAGATGTAACGTAGGCAGCAAATACTACAAAGAGCTTTAGTTCACTGAGAAGTTACACAAACAGCTGTCAATATCACAGAATGATCATCTGTCTATTTGAATATTGCATGCAATATTTTTTAGGAGATTTACTGCAAATTAAACATCCGACTTTCCTGACAAATGCATTTGAAAATTGCATGCAATGAATCAGCTCTACTATTAATTTATATTTATAACAAAGTGTATTGTGTACTCTATCGTATTTTAAATAACATCAAAATAGGTCAGGATAATCAGAAGTCAGATTATCCTAAAATAGTCAGAAGAGATAGTTTTTTTTGCCACAGCAGCCAAACAGTACTTGAGCAGTACAGGTGCTAAATTTCTGCTGTCGACTGGTTTAATAACAATAAAAGTACTGCATTGCACCAATAATATAATCCTATTATGATCAATAACATCACTGCTTTATAAAACCTTGCAGCTGCCCTATGCTATTTGTTCCCATTTTGTACAACTGGGCTACCTTAATTTAGCAAGTCATTGCATCTCAAGCATGACAACAGCATGTGTGTCCGGGTTTTCCCCGAGTGTCCCATTTCACTATTATCCATGTTACCATGATACCTTTAAACCCTTTGAATTGCTTTTACACTGATCAAAAGCTGACACCAGCAAAGTGTAGTAAGAATCAGTTCCGCATCAGTTAGCTCAAACAGCCACTAAAGTCCATTAATAACTGTTCACGTTGATGTCTCGGGAGTCCTTCGCTTTTTTGAATGGCCTATTAAAAAGGCCATTGGGATCTCCAAGACCTCGTGTGAAAAGCGGGATGCCCTAAGCATTTAAAATCCCTTCTTACTTTTCTCCCGTTACAGCCTTTGCGACCTCAGTCTGGGTTCCCATGATCAGTTCTCTGACCCGAGGTCCATTGAACCTTGCCCTCCCTGACCTTTCGAGCTCAATCCAACAGCAAGAATTTGGGTACAAGACTTCAACAGACCATTATTCAAATACTCATTCCTAACCTGACCGCATGAACAATCGGTCGCTCTCTCGGCTTAGTCCCATTCTATCCCTCCGTACAGTACCACCATTCAAAATGTAAATAGTGTCCTGTGTAAGCCGCATGGCCACTGAATGTCCAATGAAAGCTTCTGTGCATAATAGGCGTGTAGGCACCAATTCAGCCCATCAATAGCAGCTTCCCAGCAGCCTGCCTAAAACAGTGACCAGACCTCAACAAAACAACCCAACTTACCCTTGCACAAACTTGCATTTTCTATCTATGAACAAATGCAATGCTTATCGAAATGCTATACGAATGTAAAGCACACATTTGCTAGTGAACATTCTCATTGATTCTTTGTGCTTCTTGTGGAGCGTTACACCAGCGAGGGGTCTTGGAGGAGCCAGCTTGCTGCTCAGTGTGTGAGCAATAGATGTGACTGCACTGCAGCACAAGGGGAGGAATTTTATTAGCGTAACCCAATTAACTGCACCAGGTGACAGCCATGCCATCCTCAATAGAGCAATACATCCTCAAGGAGGCCGCATGAGGGAAGGACAATCAGAGTTTCACATTTTCTATGGAAAATACAAAGGGCGTTTGCCTTTATAAAAGGTGTTCGATTACATTACGGATGGTCAAAATAGCCTGGCAGCACATTTGAACTTCCATAGGAACCACTGACATTTGCTTTTTGCTCACATAAAACAAATATAGCTGAGCTCTCATGTTTGCTGATCAACATTTATGAAAAAGCCTAAATTTATTTGATTTTGACTTTAAAACTTTAAGTTTGAGGAAAAAACTGAGCGTGAGTAAATGCCAATATCTCATTTTGGTTTTAATGGATCTCTGGTGTTTTCCAAAATAAAAACTCTACAGTTTAATATTAGCACATTAACAGTAGCACAGTAGACGTGAAGCTTTAGTCATGTCCAAATCCCAGGTATGCAGGACGAATTGTGCACAGATGATTAATAGTAACTGTTGAATTATGAGCAACAGCAATAGACAGTTTTAGTTATGGATAGTATATTTATTATATTAAACCAATTAAGTTATGGAGCAGAAGAAAAAAAAAAGTCTTGTTAAATTTCTAAAGGAAGCTATATAATGAGACATTGACATAATACTTTGACGATGATGTAATCTGAATTTAGAAATGTACTTAGTAAACTTACATAATATTGTAACTAACCTCGTCAAAATACTTATTGGAGTGTCCTGACACTTTTAAATTCCAAGCCATTAAATAAAACTACACCCAGTTCAAGATTGGGAATGGGCCACATTTCCACATCCTGAAAAATGCTTTAATGTATGATTAAACTGACCCAAATTCAACAGCAGAAAAAGTCCCTTTCTACTGAGAATAATAGACAAGCCTATATGCAAATGTGGTACCAAACCTTCACTAAGCCCACCCCCTGAGTTCCCAAGCCTTGTTTCCAGGGGCCCTGTGAGAACAAAAAGAGTCCATACAGCCAAAGTCTTTTTATGTGTTACAGACAGACTTGGTGCAGGATGCAGAACCTCAGCTAGTTCACCTGATACATCCTGCAAAGAGCTGGATGATCTTGTAGTAAAACTGTAATTGCTTAAACGCTGATGCGATGAAACAATAAGGCTTCATGGTAATTCTGTAATATGACATGCAAGAACAATACAAGCCCAGAGTAAACCAGATGAGTCCATTTAAGCTAATATTTCAAAGCAACTATGGGAAGTAGCACGTTTAATGTTTACTTTCAGAGAAGTTAAAAATCAATAAAACTAAGTTTTCTGAGATTTTAACAGGAGTTTGTTCACACACAGCATAAAAGACAGATTGGCTATTTTTGAATCTTCTGCATTTAAAATCTGCAGTAATAGATTGGTTCAGTAATAGATCCTAACCGGTCATTAAGCACTGATGTCATTTATCTCATATACGCTATATTGCGGTAGCTTACTATGGCGAAGGAGGTGAGCGCGAGTATTTAAAACACTCCAACTATTAAATAAAAAATGCCGAAACTGTGCAAAATTCACTGCGTTTGCTGAACAGTCTTTCACTGACAACGAAGTTACAGCAGAAGGCCCTATTTCACTGCTATGGAGAAAATAAAAGCTGTAAACTCCATTTCTTTCTCTCTCTCTGTGGGCCTTTGACCTGCTGGCGTGAGGTAACTTTACATCTCCTCTCGGCTGTTAAAGCGAAACTTGTGGATTCAGACACGACCATGACTGCAGAGCGAGTTTTCTCCACCGTGTCTATCATGGATCAGCTTTGACCGCCGCTGCCATTTATCAGTGTCACTCATCGGAGAACAGCGCCAGAGCGTTAGAGCCAATCGCAGCCTTTTCTGTCAAGCGTGTGACCAATCACAGGCTTTTAAGAAGTCACTGGACAACGCTCAAAAAGTAAGTGGGATAATATTTAGGTTTGTTTATTTGCTTTAAATGCTCATGTTGTTCTGTGCATGTACTTCAGTTTTGTTTGATACATTCAAAAAGAGTGTTTTCTTTGAGCAGGTCAAATTAAAGGTACAGTTCATATATCAGACTGCTTGTATTTAAGGACAAAATAGTATTACAAATACATCTAAAATGTATTTATAAATTATACATTTTAATACAATAACTCTTGTGCTGTGTAGTAAAATATAAAATTGTGTTTGGAAAGCAACATCAATGCACCGTGATATCGAACTGAACCGAATCGATGGCATGATAATCATAACTGAACCGAACCGTGAGACCAGTGTAGGTTCATACCTCTAATAATAATAATAATAATAAGAATAATGATTAATTAAATTACAAAAATGTGTTTTTGAAATTCTGAAAAAATACCTACAATCGATAAAGCTTGCAATCTCGTTTTGCATATGTATACATGATAAATCACCTTTTGAGAATAACTTGACATTTTAGATAAAGGTTGTAGCACTGTTATACGTAAATAAGTGCTGGCAAGAAATTATTATACATTTAATCGTGACTGAATAATTCAATCAACGTATTTGTTCAAAATGCCATTTTCAGCCATTAATGAAACATCTAAAGTCTTTAGAATCAAAGAATCATATAAGAGTCATGTGAGCTGCACAATTATAAATAAATTGAGTCATGATTCATTTTCAATTAAAAAAGAATTGTGATTCACCCTAGGGCTGTGCAATATGTATGTCTGTCAATATTTTAAGAACAAAATGAAAAATCTATCATTTCATATTATGCTCTATTGTGTATTTTGTGGCGTCGAAAAACAAATAGTTCACGATAATACTGTTTCATCATTTTTATGAGCGCAATATTACACACCATTAAGGGATGCATCTTGAGAAAGTTGCAATCTTGAGTACAATTTTAAAATTTTTCATTTTATTTTTATAAAAATGGCAACTTTTTTTATGTAGGACCTGTAATAATTCATTTTTTAAAAGCGTTTTATTTTATTTTCAAAATTTTAAATCTAACCTTTGTCCTGAAGTTCTAAAAGCAAGAAATATGATCACATATGATCAGCACATTTCTGAGCATATTCATTAAAAAGTAAAAAGAAACAATCCTTTACATGTGGTCAACATATATAAACTATTGATTGAATTTACAGAAATAGTGTTATATCATGAAATATATCAAACACAGGGTTTAATAATCGGGGTTAAATTTGGTGCCAAGCTGAAGCATGCTTCTAAATCACAAAAATGAAAATGCTTCTTTACTCAGGGCTAAATAAGAATGACGATAACCTGAGGTTAAGTGTAGTGTGAAAGACACTAAAACTGTAAGTCGTATTCTAGTAACAAAAATAATAAAAAATGTCAAATCTAATTCGGAACATTACTACCACTGTGTTGTAAAAACATGTTGTTGTTTTTTTTTACCATTGATAGTAACAAAAAATAAATAAAAAATATTGATGTGACTGAACGCGTTTTTTTTTTTGTTTTTTTTTTTACATTTTATTATTTTGCTACTGATAGGCTATTCGTCACAATTAATCCGCTTTTTGGAAAGGGTCTTTTAAAATAAATAAATAAAATATATATTTTAAAAAAGTATAAATGAATGTTTCCAATGCGTTTAAAGGAATTTTTCCCCCAACATGCTGCCATTGAATTCACATTTCATTTGACTGGCTCAGAGCCACAAACATGGCTGACGTCTAATCAAGGATATCAATGAGTACTTAATGTCATTGCAAATCATGGGAATGCCAATGGACCGTTTTCTCTAAATATTACTCTAAATAGACTTCAATACGGACTGGCACCAGATGGTGAACAGGAGTTTCATAATACACCATTCACACTGTTATGCAACATGCCTTACTGGGGTTATGCTAAAGACATCTCCGGCTTTAGTAAGAAGTATACACACAGAGCAAAAAACAATCTTTCATAATTAAGTGTAGACTACATGATCCCATAAAACAACATTATTTGAGTTAATAAAACCATTTAGACAGATGAGAGGGTCATAAAACTGAACAATCACCTTTAGGTTGAACCGAAAAATCATCTGAAATAAGTCACCAGTTCTTACATGATTGCCATGAGCCTGAAGATAGTGACGAATACGAGAAAACTCGAAAATATGACTAGCTTTATGATAATTTTACGAATTATGATCGCGTGCATCATTGTCAAAAATGGCGACCAGTGGTGAGCACGAGGAAATAAAATAACTCGAAATCTAAAAACCGTACAGGACACGCAGTGCAGAACATTTAAACAACGTTTCTGTCAACTTACCTTCGAAAGAAAAGCAATTATTAGCCAATCCACATAGTTTAGAGTCCTAAAGTGTTTGGCCTACTGATGTTCTGTTTTAATACGACATAAAACATCCTGCGTTTGCATCCAAACCAAATCAAATCCTTCAGTAAATCGCGATATTCTTCATAAACAATTAGATATTTGATTTTACAGTTGCATTGCTTCAGAATTACCTGTCATGTATTAATCACAATGCCCTTTCACGTGCTAGCCTGTTTGATAGATGATGCAGCAGATTGCTCCACTCACCTGCATGGAATCGGCGCTTATAATTTCCCCATTAAGTCTTTTCCCGATCTCGATAGCCAGTTTAGATTTGCCAGTTCCAGTGGCTCCTAAAATCACCACTAAAGACGGCCTGATGCCTTTCTGGAGTACACGCGTGGCGGCCGCCATGACAGCAAGCTCTCAAGTCTCTGACACGATCTACGCACGCGCGTTGACGACGCCGTAGAGGAGGGAAGTGTTTCCAAGCAACTAAACCTGTTTCCATAGGGACGAGATTGAAGGATTCAATTATAGCAGGTACGGCAAGGCAAGGGTGTTTCATTCAGAAATAGGACAAAAGTTCCTACAACCAAACAAAAAGTACTTGGAAAACAGGAGACGTAATATAAATGGACAAGGAAATAGCACTGCTTGCTACAAATATGGAAGAAGCAGGTACATATATTAATAAAACGTATTTATCGCTGTGAATAGTAGATAATAATCAATCATTACAAAATAATTAGTAATATTCATTCATTCGTTTTCTTTTCGGCTTAGTCCCTTTATTAATCTGGGGTCACCACAGCGAAATGAACCGCCAACTTATCCAGCATATGTTTTACGCAGCGGATGCCCTTCCAGCCGCAAACCATCACTGGGAAACATCCATACACGCTCATTCACACACACACATACACTACGGACAATTTAGCTTACCCAGTTCACCTATAGCGCATGTCTTTGGACTTTTGGGGGAAACCGGAGCACCCGGAGGAAACCCACGCGATCACGAGGAGAACATGCAAACACAAACACATCCATGTCGCCTAATTAGTCATAATAATGAATTATTCGTATAATACTACCGTTATAGAACTGTTAGCCATGTAGCATAGCTTTTCGTTTATTGTACGAACCTCTTTTACAAGCTTCTCCTTTGTGAACTCAAATGAACTTACAACACTTGCCGAGATGGAGTTTGTGTGAAGCAATGTTTACAGTGAAAGGAAAACATACGAGCTGCTCATGTGAAAAGGCAACTGCGCTTCATCACGGTACATATTTACATAAGGGCATGTATGTTTACACAACATGAAGCAAGGAAAAGTGTTTTTGGTTTTTATTACTTTGTGCTTTTCATATCTTTTATGTATAGATAACAAAGTTGTATCCAAAAAATATTAAAACTGTTTTACTCTGACGGTTAGCACTGTCGCCTCACAGCAAGAAGGTCGCTGGTTCGAGTCCCGGCTGGGTCAGTTGGCATTTCTGTGTGGAGTTTGCATGTTCTCCCTGTGTTTGCGTGGGTTTCCTCCGGGTGCTCCGGTTTCCCCCACAGTAAATTGACCGTAGTGTATGTGTGTGAATAAGTGTGTGTGTTGGTGTTTCCCAGTACTGGGTTGCAGCTGGAAGGGCATCCACTGTGTAAAACATAAGCGTAAGGAAAATGAATGTATTACTCATGCTAGGCCGGTACTGGCCGTATCACGTAAAAGAAAAGTGTAGTCTGCTTTTGTTGTTTTGGCTGTGAAGAATTCATGCACATGGAAGACGATCAGGGCCAAAAGTCTCTTTAATATGCATAGACCTTCATGAAAAAAAAGATGCCTGATGAATGTTTGTCACATACATAAAGAATTAAATACAGCCATTTTATTGGCTGTTGTGGTTCTAATGCAAGGCAAGTTTATTTATATAGCACATTTCATACACTATGGCAATTCAAAGTGCCTAACAAAAACAAGCATAAAAGAAACAAGTACAAGAAAATAAAAACAACAAAGATTAAAAATGATTAAAAACAGTTTAAAATGTGTTAAAATAGGTTTTAAAAGAATGAAAAAGAAAAGAAAGACATAATAGTGTGATCTTTGAATGTTTTCAAAGGGTAAACTGTGTGTTTCATGTAAAACAAATGCCTCCATACATGCATGGCTAATAACAATACATTTTATTTATAATGCACTTTTCTAAAACCCAAAGCGCTACAACATATAGACTCATGATTTAAAATAAATGTATCTAGTTATAGCATATAACTCCAATCTGTATCATTGCAAAATATATAATTATTGATTCTCCCTAATTTAATTCCTTTAGATTTTGCTTTCAAACATGTATGTTTAGCTCTGAATATTCTCTATATAAAATGGCCATGCAATATTATCTCATTTAATTTTTGAAATATAAATATTCATTCATTCATTTTCTTTTTGGCTTAGTGCCTTTATTAGTCAGGGGTCACCACAGTGGAATGAACCAC
>CAIGQW010002378.1:2978035-2988070 GCA_903798125.1 Danio choprae
ACACACACACACACACACACACACACACACACACACTCATACACTACGGACAATTTAGCTTACCCAATTCACCTGTATCGCATGGACTTGTGGGGGAAACCGGAGCACCCGGAGGAAACCCGCGCCAACACGGGGAGAACATGCAAACTCCACACAGAAATGCCAACTGACCCAGCCGAGGCTCGAACCAGCAACCTTCTTGCTGTGAGGTGACAGCGCTATCCACTGCGCCGCCCAAATATAAATATACAAATATATAAAATAATTCTTAAGTAGTAATTTAGGTCAGACGTTATCTAAAATGGGTAATCTAGATAATGTTCCTGGCTACAATTTTCATAATGTAAGTTACAGACACAAACCACAATTTTTTGAGTCATGTTTTTTAATTATTTTATTAATTTAAACTAATTTAAAAACACCATCCAACAGGAGAGCAACACTATTTTGTGTATATTCATCAGTGTTGAAGTTGCATTTAGACCTTCATTTTAGATCAGTTTAGAATACTGTGAGCTCTAATAACACAGTGATAGTATAATAGTGCACTCTGGTTTTATTCAGACAAACAGCTTTGAGTTTTCACTCATGTCTGATAAGTTGGTGCAGTTTTAAATCATTTAATGTGCAGCTTTGACAACACTGTTGACTTCAGCAGGTCGACTTGTGCACCTTCCGGAAGAACGCGGGTATGAATAGCTCTCTACCGTCTCTATGGCAACAGAGCGTTCTGCACCAAGGAAAAGAGAGATGCTCGTTGCCATGGCAAAGAAGGGCACTACGATGTGTCAACTAAAAGCGGCTTGCGCTAATGAAATGATCAAATCCAGTTCACAAACTCGTACAGGTGTTGATGGAGGAAAATAGCTCTTATTCCACACACTGTAAAAGCTATTTTAAAGCTAAAGTTATTTCAAAAAGCAATCACTGCCACCTATATCAGCTGAAAACTGTCAAAAACAAGCTTAAAGTGATAGTTCAGCCAAATATCAGTATTTTCTCATCTTGAATTGACTTTCTTCAGTATTCAATATGTCAATATTGGCTTTCATTGCATCTTTTTCCTAAAGTGAGAGTCAGTGGGGTATCTCATGTTGTGTTCCATGTACATGTTTGAGGTGAGAAAATAATGAGGGAGTCTTTATTTATAGCAACAGCGTTATTTTTGGTAACAATAAGATATACAGGTATAAAATAAAAATTAACCCCATTTGAAAATTTCTCTGAATAGAATGGATTTACTAGGTATATGTTCGAGTAAAGGGGCGGCACGGTGGTGAAGTGGTTAGCACTGTCGCCTCACAGCAAAAAGGTCACTGGTTCGAGTCCCGGCTTGGCCAGTTGGCATTTCTTTCACAATCCAAAGACATGCACTATAAGTGAATTGGGTAAACAAAATTGGATGTGAGAGTGTATGGGTGTTTCCCAGGGTTGTGGCTGGAAGGGCATCTGCTGCTTAAAACATATGCCGGAGAAGTTGGTGGTTCATTCCGCTGTGGCAACCCCTGATGAAAAAGGGACTAAGCCAACGGAAAATGAATGAATGAATGTTTGAGTAAAATGTTAATATTTGTTTTATTCTATAAAGGTCTGATAATTTCTCCACATTTAAAATAAAACTATTGTCATTTAGATCTTTTGGACACAAAACCGACAGTTGGTCAGCAACATACATAACATTCAGTTTATTATAAGCACATCGATACCTATAGTTCTAGTGGCGAACCGGCATACATGCTGTAAAATTTGTAAACATTTTACTTTCAGAACTTTTTTGGCTTCAGGATCACTGGTGAACGTAACCACATCTGAAAGCATCGTGTTGTGCATTTAAAAACAGCAAAGGAAGACAAACAAGTGGATATGATTTGAACTGAATTTATTTATTGTTTAGCCAAATTTGAGTTTATGTATAGGCTTATGAGGTACAGAACACAAAGTGCTTAGACAATGTTGCTGCCATTCTTCTCCCAGTATGACACCTGACAACATGGGATGAACATGAAAAAACTAAATAATAAACTAAAAAACAGTGGGTTACTGGTGGCATATGCACCCTGCTATCAGGTACTTTTTATGGCCATACAGTTTGTACAAACAGAAGTCACCTCAATCAATTATTGGTGATTGCTGTGAAATATGGCCTTTATTTACGTTATTTGTTTCTACAAAATGACAGTGTGCGTAAACATCAAATTATAAGTCATAAGTAAGCATATGCAACCAGTACAACCATATTAAATAGAATCAAAACAATGATACAATCAATTCTGTAAGAAAATATAATTAGTACAAAAATTCTTTCAGCATTTTTTCTGCCACAAGAGCTATAACAAGCCAAAGCAACTTCAGAACACAAGGTAATAGGCAGTGAAAACAGCATAAAGTGGCTAGTGATGAAAATGAAATGATAGTGTTATTTAACTTTTAGATTTTTTTTTTTTTATTATTACTTTTTTTAACAAAAATAGAAACTTTGAGATACTTTAGGGAAGGCAGGTGGGCCAACCGAGTTTTTCGGACAAATGGCAGAAAAATAGAAAATAAAGTCTATTAACAGTGCTGATATTCATATTGAAAACACGAAAGCATGTATGTTTTTTACACAATGTCCTGTACATTACTGTTATTATATACACATATGTCCAAAGAATATGCCACAGTTTATATACACTGCAAGGCTGTGCTGGACACGGTCCTGAATGTTCAAGATAAGAATAATATACAAGAACAACAAACACAGAGAGAAAAAATAAACATGGAACTTAATGCAACAAAGTAACAGTGATGCAACTTCCTGTCTGTTAAACTTACTGTCATCATGTGGCAATGGGGGCGCACAGCTCTCCTTAAATTTAGGTTCATTTGGGTAACAAAGCACTATTAAATGGAGAACTTCAAGATTTAACCACACAAATTCAAGATTCTGCCACCAAAAAACCTTGACGGTTCAGAAGATCAATTACACATGCATATAATTTGCTACATTTCAAATAATGCCTAATTTGGCATGCTAAATTTAATGAAATAATACTTCCCCACCCAAATACTTTAGCATAAACGCACAAATTTACACACATTCAGGATTTAAATCTTTGAATTACAAATGAAAACGACCTCTTTGGAAAAAAGTTTTTGAAACTTGGTAGGGTCCAATTGGGAACGCCAGTACCTCAGCTTCCATAAGTACGCCCCCCCCTGACAACTGCGAAAGGCAAATGTGCAAAGAACGAAAACTGAAGAACTAATCTCAAAATATAGAGTCTATTCCGTTAAATATCCCCATGTTTACAAAAAACAAAACAAAAATGCAGCTCTACACAGTTCCTATTGAAAACATGGCTGAACTAATCAACATTTATGCACGTTTCAGTTCCGCGAGTCTCCGTAGTAACTGCTGTTGCTTGCTTTTCAGCTGCTTCTTCTCCTGGGCCTTTTGTTTGTCCCTGACATGCAGCGTACGAAGATATTCTGTTGCCTTAGTCAAGATCACAACTTTGGGCGTCTTTGGACAATCAACCAGGCCTGGGATCTCATCCCGTAGGGCCAGAAAACGCGAGCGTAGGTCATTGCGTCTTTTGCGCTCCAAGAAGTTGTGCGTTTTCCGCTTGTCTGTGTCCTCACAGTCCGAACTCTGCGGGCTGGATGGTTGGGATTTGAGGTGGTAGGATGTATGTGTTGGGGAAGCAGAGACAGTCTGAGACTGGGCAGGGACTGAGGGGGAAGGTAATGGACTTTTTCTTTCTGGGGTTTGAGGTGTGGATGCCAGTCGTGGCTGCACGGTTTCTTGCCGGATCTTTTTGCGGGGCGGCTCTTCTTCAGGATAACTGTCAGGAGAGCGGGCGGCATAGTTATGCTGTTGCTGGTGAATGGAGATGTGGAAACGCTTCATGCAGGGGTCGTGTGGATCTGCACGAACGGTGATGGTCACTGGCTTGCGGGCGTTCACCAAACGGGACTTGCTCTGCTTATGTTCCACCGTCACCACATCAATCTCTTCATCATCTGCAAGGACAGAAAGACAATTATAGATTGACTGTAGCCAGATGATGTGCAACACCGATTATGTTATAGTTATGCACTGTTTACACCTGGTATGAGGATGCGTTTTGGTTGATCTAACTACAAGTACATGAAGTAGATTAATGTCCACTTTCAAACACTTTCCTGATTTTCTCCAGTGTATGCGCTTTTACAGAATATTCAATCTTATATTGCAAAATAATTCACTTAGATATAAACGTGAAAGAAAATCATCTCACAGCCATAAACAAATCATTGTAAACATAGTCTTTCATGTTTTCCACCTTCAAATTAAAAATACAATTTGAGATGGCAAAGTTTAAGTATGGCCTGGCTAGTGAGTTCAACATGCCCTGTATTTTAGATAAGGCAAAAGGAGATGGTTTTCTCAGAACAAAGGCTTTTTAAAAGCATTACATTATGTGATCATTTACCATGAAACCAATCATATTAAATGTGTTTTTGACAGCCTCCGGGAGTGGTCGAAAGTAGACAGCTTTGAAATGTTTCAGACCCTGCTTAAACCTGTATTTAGCATTGAGAATTTGTGATCGGATCCACAAGAATGCATCATAATACAAGATATAAACAGGGCTTTACATGGGCCCCAAAACGATTAATTGGAATTAGGTTTCCACTCATCGTCTTTTCCATTTATTTCCTTAATCTCAACAAGAGGAAAGTAAATGATGCTTTGATCTGCCACAATGAACTTTGATTCACCTCTGATCTGTTTTTGATAAGAAAAGCATCTGTTCAGAGTTCCCCCTTCTCTGCTTTCACTACTTACTTCCACCACAGAGCACAAAGCCAAATAATGCTAACAGATATTCACCATTAAAATATATATAGTTTAACTGAAGATGAAGCATTCAGTACATGGGATAAAGTGTTCAGTTGCACACTAGTGACCAAAATATGACTGCAAAAACTAAAACTGTTTAAACATTCTTCTAGTCAGGCATACAAGTTCGGGACTTGATTAAAATGACTTGGTTTTCATTCCGGCATTTATGAATGTGTCCTTAAAATGAGCTAATACAAGTAACCACTATAGCTCTACTATGGCAGCTTTGGATTCTTACTGTTTATTCATGGATAATTAATTGGCTATGAACGCTTCTGGATTCAAGTAACCTTATTATTTGTTTTTTCTTTTTTCCTGCTGATCACGCACTACTAAAAAGGCACCACCCACAAGTAAAACAATTTCTCCTATTGTTTTAGTTGGGAACGTGGAAGCTCAGCACATTATTGCATTCCACACATATTAAAGATGAAATACCAAACTAAATCCCATGGCACCAATGAAACCGTTCTACTCAGGCATGTCAGATTTGGACATGAATGAATAGCAACAGCATGACATCAGGATCAGTCAGGTGTCAAAACGAGACGTCAACACAGCTACAAATTCTGCAATCATTTACTTGCTTGAGTTTCTTCTGCTGAACCCAAAAGAAGATATTTTGAAATATGTTGGAAACCACCATCGACTTGCATAGTATTCGTTTTTCCTACTATAAAAGTAAATAGTTTTAGGTTTTCAGCTTTCTAATCATTATCTTCTTTTGTGTTCAGCAGAAGAAAACCACTCAAAGGCTTGGAACCCCTTGAGGGTGAGTAAATGTTCATTTTTTAGGGGGGTGAACTATCTCTTTAAGCGAGTTTTACAAGCGAGTGCTCAAAGTCAACAATCTCTTGCTTACCAGAGGAGTCGGTGCGAGATTCTGACCCGGACGACACCTGTTTCTTGCAGCTGCTGCTCAGGGGGAAAGTAAGGACAGCTGCTGGATCCACGCAATCTGTCGCCAAGCTGTTGAGAGCAGGCACGTCCGCAGGGACGCACTGCGCCTTGCCGGAGAGTTTGGACTGCGCCGAGCAGGACAGGCGCTCGCTGACAACTTTCTCCAGCTGCTGACTGGCGGAGAAACTGCTCCACATGCAGTCCTGAATTATGATGGAGCTCAGGTTCTCCAGAGTCTCCTCCGCATTGAGTTTGCACAGCCCCTCCTGCTCGTCGTCCTGTCCCAAAAACTGGGACACCCACTCCAGCCTGTCCCCCGGAGATGGACCGCTACCTTCCAGTATCCTGACAGGCGACATGGGCGGGGTTGGCACGAGCTCGAATTTCTTCCAAATGTCCTCGCTCGGTGCGGTCGATTTGAAAAAGTCCTCATCCAAGTTGTGGTCGTCGTAGAAATAGTGCTGATATTGGTCGTATTCCTCCATCTCCCACTTCTTAATTCGCGACGCGCTCGCACTGATTCCTGGCATTGGTGTCCTCCTTAGAGATCAAGATCTGAAAACCACAATTGATCCGCTTTTAAAAAACAATCCGATCTTATGGTGCTTTGTGTGAGATGATTAGCTTAGAGCACTTCATTTTATTTCCAGAGAGCTTAAGCGTTTGACCTTTTTCAATAAATAATGCTAATATTAAACCCTGCTAAATAATATAAATGAACTGCATATGAAAATATGCTATTATACAAACATAATTTTAAATGCATAACTCGATAGTATATAAAGGCCTTCATGCAGTTCTACTTTACGGTACAAAACTTAAGTTTCGCAACATGCTTCTATTACATAACACAACTATGTAATATGTAAGTGCTTATATAGCTAGCTACTGCTACCATACTGTCCTCATAACTTGCTGTGCTGGTCAGCAGAATCCGCACTTTTCCCCTAAAACGATTGAGACAAGCAAATGAATTAATCCTTAATTAAACACTTACCGTAATGCAGAGCCGAGAGTCAGAACGTTGCGTGTCATTTGAGACACGAAAATGTTACCGGTGAGCTTCAGACAAATGTTTTGCACAGAAAGCTTTCATGTCAACAAGTTAATAAAGCGTCGTCAGCTGTGCGCTCAATAATCCTGTGTTGTGTTCGGTTTTCCAGGTGTGGTTGTGTATCATCCGGCTGTTGTTTATAAGTTGAGTGGCGAGGATGTCGGCTAGATTTGCAGTTCGCTTCTTCATGAGAACTTCGCCCTTTATAGCCACTGTGTGTTTCTTTCTCAAGCCGCGGCTTGCGCTCAGAATGGACACCTGAAACGAGTACCCCAAAGTAGTGGGTGGATTTGCATACGAGGCGGGTAGTAGTGCGTTAACCACGCCCCTCGTTAAAGAGACAGGACCTACTACAGCGGTTCATTCGCGCTTTGGGAGATAAAGGATACATTCAGATGATGATTGAGAAAAACGTTGCATTAACCTTGCTGTTTTAGGGTGGGAGAGTCTTATGTTATAACTCTTACTCAGCTCAATGGCCAATTGAAAGATAAATATATCTGTATAAAAATTAACTTTAAAACATACCATGGTCCAAAATTATATACATGCATACATGATATAATAGCATATTTTACAATTTGTATATTTTTTTCTAATCTGTTGCATGTCTAGTATAGTATAGTATAAAAATAAAATTGCAGTATAGTATATTATATATATAGCAATACAATACTATAATACAGTATTGTATATAATAATATACAGTAGGATATATTATTATATAATAATGAAATTATTTGAATACAATGTACACATACATATAATAAAAAGTTGGTTTTGTTTAGGTTGAGTTTGTTTAAACTTCAAAAACTAAAGACAGTAGTAATAAACCAAAATATAAAATTATAAAAATATATTTACATTGAGAACTTATTCTACAGTGGCAATTTCCCCATAATATAAAATGACTTACTGACAGTGAAAATTCTTGCAAATCATTGTGCATGTCATCTCAGAAAAGTGCAGAGACAAACCAGCTAATATCTTACATTGTTTGTGTCTCACACACAAAAACATACCTGTCATTTTCTAATTGCATACACTGTATTCACGTTGAACATTTTTATATTGTTATTACTGTGAGTGAAAGAGCAAGTCATGCACAGTCTATACGTATTGTCTGTATTAATTTAGCTCAAGATGATAATTAGTGCCAGACAGCTTAATGAATTGCTGGCAGTGCACAAGCTATAATAGTGACAATTATTTTTGCTTATGGCTACACCACATGTCCACTTCCAAAAAAGCCCCATATGGCAAATCTGTGCATTAGGAAGTAAGTAATCGGTGAGCAGTGTCTCAATTCAGTGTCTATCCTCTCCTTTCTTTACATCTAAATTTAAAACCTTGACCCTGCGCAGAACAAAGGCTCTTCCCACAGCGATTGACCAAACTCCCTTGAGAGATGTCACTGTCCTTCTTGGGCTTTATAAGCTTTTTAAAAAATTTGCTTTGCTTTTTGACCCACCCTTTTCATCCAATTGTCCCACACAAATGTTGAAGAGCTTGTAGGCGGCTGGTTAATGACAGCAGGCTGAGTGCGTTAAGATGATTTACTATTATTTTTATAAATTAATCCATCTCATCTTTTTTTTACAGCTTAAACATAGAAATAATTTATTTGTGTGAGTATACTGTATTTACAGTCAAGCCAAAAATTATTCATACCCTTGGCAAGTTCTGACTTAAAGTCTTTGTTCAAATGTAAATAAAAGCAGAGTATTTTTTTTTCACAATGATGCCTTTTGTACATGGTCTTATTATCTTTTGGATTGGACTTTTTGGTTGAATAAAAGTAATAATTTCGGGCTTGATTATATATATATAACCAACGCCTCACAGCAAGAAGGCCGCTGGTTCAAGCCCTGGCTGGGTCAGCATTTCTGTGTGGAGTTTGCATGTTCTCCCCGTGTTCGCGTGGGTTTCCTCCGGGTGCTCCGGTTTCCCCCACAGTCCAAAGACATGTGCTGTAGGTGAAATGGGAAAGCTAAATTGTCCATAGTGTATGTCCTGGTCCTCCAGGTTAGGGTGTTGAGCATTGGGCTAACAAGCCACCTCATTCGATTAGCATTCAACTACGTATACTGATATCACACAAAACACATTGCATCTTTTTGGCTGACTTATTATTGCTGTGTTTTGACTGTGTATTTAAAATGGCACTTCCTGTATCGTTGCAAACCAATCTGCATTCTGCAGCGAATCTAGCTCCAATCTTTAGGTACCATACTATTGTGCAAGGTAACCATGTGAAAGGGTCCCAAAAATGTATGATTAGCTATGTTGGTACCATAACTTATATCATAACTTCTGACAGTGGAAATGGTAATAGTTGCATACTGTACTGTACTATAATGGAAACAAACCATTAAAGAGATAGTTCACCCAAATATGAAAATTACGCCATCATTTACTCACCCTAGACTTGTTCCAGACCAGTTGACTTTTTTTTGTAGAAGACCTGTGATTTCCATAGTAGCAAATACTGTAATTCAACAGTTACAGGTCTCCAACGTTCTACAAAAAATAAAAAAATAAAAAATCAACTGGTTTGGAACCAGTCTAAATGATGGCAGAATTTTCATTTTTGGATGAACTATCCTTTTAAATAACAACTTGTTAAATCTGCTGTCTGCAGAAAGGCATCTCTGAACACCCAACACATTAACATGGAAGCAGATGAGCTACAGCAGCAGAAGAAGAGCACACCGGTGCAACTCTTAATAGGAAATTGAGGCCAGAATTCACATGGACAGTAGATAATTGGAAATAGGTTGACTGCTCTGATGAGTTTTGTTTTCTGCTGCAACATTTAGATGGTAAGGTCAAAATTTGGGATAAACATGAAAGCATTTACCCATCAAGTCATATATTAATGGTTTTGTCTGGAATCGGTGTAATGGTGTCGGGAGAATCTCTTGCCACACTTTTTAATATGAATTGAACATTGTTTAATTGCCTTTAAAGCTTCTAAAAATAAGAATTTGAGAATTTTGCATTTCTCACTATGCAGATTTGTATTCAGGACGAAGATAAGGACCCCTCACAGCTACATGCATGAACACTTTTGAAGCTTTGAACTGGTTTTAAGGCATTTTATTTTCATTTGCCTCAGAAGAGGATGAACTGGAGGTGATGGAGCTGATGCTCGTGTGGCACTGGAGACGAAGACTGTGTGTGTGTGTGTGTGTGTGTGTGTGTGTGTGTG
>CAIGQW010002378.1:2988170-2998265 GCA_903798125.1 Danio choprae
GTGTGTGTGTGTGTGTGTGTGTGTGTGTGTGTGTGTGTGTGTGTGAGTGAACTGGCAGAGGTTCTTGAACATTAGCATGCTGTTATCATATACTAGAAGTGCTAATTAAGAAAGCTGTGCACTGGTTAACGGTGGAGATCTGGAAATTATAAATACAGGCTGCAGCTTCACTATTATGACCCGTTTTATGTCATGGGTTTTGATTGTTATTTTTGAAGTGTTTATTCTTCTGGCATCCATGAAATATGCAAAACAAATTAACAGACGTGTTTAAAACATTTATACACATATAGCATAGCAAAAATTACTGTATTTACTAGGTGCCATATCAACTCTGTATAGAGAAAAATAATTGTGGCAAACTTCTACAATTATTTGATGATTGTTGTTGTTAAACATGTATTTATCCATACCAAGAGGAAATTTCACTTTGCTTTTAAGTGTTTATTTATAGGGATAATTTCACCTTAAAATAAAAATTAACTTTCCATTTAGAGTACACAGTTGTTCCAAAACAGTTTGAGTTTTTTTCTGCTGAACACAGAAGAAGATGTTTCGAAAAATGTTGAAAAACAAGTAGTTAATGGTTACCATTGACTTCTATTAGTGACTTCCTACTATGGAAGTCAATGGGGACCATCAACTGCATGGTTAGCGACATTTCTCAAAATATCTTCTTTTGTGTTCACCAGAAAAAAACAAACTCATACATGTTTGTCAAAAGAGGATGGTTAGTAATTAATGACAGAATTTTCGTTTTGGCGAACTATCCCTTTAAATTTAACAACATAACCGAGACTTTACATTATCAACAAAGGTCTATGGTGTGAATAATAATGACAATTCCTGTTTCTCTTATCAAATTTATTGACAAACCCCCAGCCCCCCCAAATCGAGAGATCAAAGATTGTGCTGTGGAGGACAAACTGTGAAAAATGTGCTTGGATTTATCACAGGAATGCAGGTTTAATATGTAATAATCTCATGATGACATTAGAGCACAAAAACGCAAGCCTGTATTCCAACATTCTCTGTATATCTAAACTCTGCAATGCTCATTGAAGTGCACCTATCAAAGGCTGCTATCATGAATTCCCAGTAGTCTGACCCTTGAATGAACAGTTTGACTGAGCATGATCAATATGACCTGATGTCTTTTAATCAGAAGAGGAAGAGAACAGAAAATCCTCCCTAAACGTCTAATGAAAGGTCAAGGTCCCGTGATCTTTCTGACCAGTATAGGCACAAAACAGGGCGTAGATCTGTCCCTTTTGATCTATTAGCATTTTGCGCACTTAAATCCCACCCAAAATCCTCTAATTCGATTTGAACAGCTGGAAGATGTAGACAAGTCAGCAAAAAAGCTACATATATTGCTATTGGCAGTATAAAACTGTACACTCAATTATACTTTCTTTAAATATTAATGTATTAATGGCAGCAGAGCCTTCATCGGCTTTAAAATAAATGCTCACAGGTGGGGACACCAATAAAACATCAATAATAAAAGAAAGTCCATACTTAAAGTCCCTGTGAAATCAAAATTCACAAGCTACAATTTACAGTTAGTTTGCTGCATGGGAATGATGCAGAAAAAGAAAGCCCTCCCAAATTAATATTCAGTTTCGTTTCAGAAGTACATCTACATACTGAAATAAAAGCCAGTTCACGCTTTAAGGCTTTAATTGTGCAGTTATAATTCTTCTTCATGTTTTATTCATTCATTCATTCATTCATTCATTCATTCATTCATTTTCTTTTCGGCTTAGTCCCTTTATTACCTTGGGGTCGCCACAGCGGAATGAACCGCCAACTTATCCAGCATATGTTTTACGCGGCGGATGCCCTTCCAGCCGCAACCCATCACTGGGAAACATCCATACACACTCATTCACACACATACACTACGGACAATTTAGCTTACACAATTCACCTGTACTGCATGTCTTTGGACTTGTGGGGGAAACCGGAGCACCCGGAGGAAACCCACGTGAACACGGGGAGAAAATGCAAACTCCACACAGAAATGCCAACTGACCCAGCCGAGGCTCGAACCAGCGACCTTCTTGCTGTGAGGCGATTGTGCCACCCACTGCGCCACCGCGTCGCCTTTCATGTGTTATTTTCTTAATTAATTATTTTGCTGCATTGTTAAATAAAACAATAGTGACTTCTCTTCTCTTCTCTTCTCTTCTCTTCTCTTCTCTCCTCTCCTCTCTTCTCTTCTCTTCTCCTCTCTTCTATTCTCTTCTCTCCCCCACCTCACCACACAACAACCCCAAAACATTTATGAAGTGTTCACACAGGTGAGTATAGACTTGACAAACCACCTGTAGAAATACTCTTCTCTCTATTTATATATAACCACACCGCCTTGCTCTAGCACTTAATTTACTTTACATCAATTTTTCAATTTGCCTCTTCAATTGTAAGTCGGTTAGGACAAAAGCATCTGCTAAATGACTAAATGTAAATGTAAAAATGTATTGACATACGTGTATAACTGCATATTTTATTCATTCCTTCATTTTCCTTCGGCTTAGTCCCTTTATTCATCAGGGGCTGCCACAGCGGAATGAACCGCCAACTTATCCAGCATATGTTTTACACAGCGGATGCCCTTCCAGCTGTAACCCAGTACTGGGAAACATCCATACACTCTCATTCACACACACACACACACACACACACACACACACACACTACGGCCAATTTAGTTTATTCATTTCACCTTTATCTCATGTCTTTGGACTGTGGGGGAAACCGGAGCACCCAGAGGAAAACCTGTGCGAACTTGGGGAGAACATGCAAACTCCACACAGAAATGCCAACTGGCCCAGACGGGACTCGAGCTTCTTGCTGTGAGGTGACAGTGCTAACCACTGAGCCACTGTGTTGCCCACTTCTTAACATCCTTTTTTGCTAAATAAGTTCATATTACTGTAAAAAAAAAAAGCTGTATTTATTTCATGGTATATCATAAAGTATGCTTAGATTAAGCAAATATGACAGATAATACAGGATTTATGATAATATTCAAAAACTATTTGAAACGAAATATTTAATTATACCATATAGTTAAAATACTGTAAAAGTAGAGATAGAGTATGAATGTAAATTCCTATTTTGTTGTCAAAAACTGACTAATAAAAATCAGATCGTTTGAATAAGTTAATAATAGTGATGATCTTTCAGATATACAAAAATAACATTTTCAGATTGCAAATAAAAACTAAAATATGTCCTTTAATTATATGCATGACAAAATTTAATCGCACAAAGAGATTACATGTTATTACATACACATAAATGGCTCCACCAGGATAGACCCTCAAGAGAGAATTAAACTATGGGGTCAAATAGTTCTCTTGGTGACTCTTTGTTGTGTCCCATTGGTTAGATTTTAAAAGATGCACAAGCCAATCCCAGCCTAACAGTGGCTTGCTGTGTGCATATGGTAATAAGGGCTCCTTGGCTTGACTTCACTTCGAAATGTATGCAATAATGAGAGCGAGAGGCAAGAAATGACTGTATTTTATAATTTTGTATTATTATTCGTTATTTGTACAATCTGTAAATGAAGAAGTTAATTAAACAGTTTTTATTCCAATTTTATTTACATTCTGTTGGAATTTTAAGTAGCCTATACAACTAAAAATAAAAAACAGCTCTTATAATTTAATAGGTGCTATCTAACATTTGCATTTGATTCAGAGGGTGATTCACGCAGATGAATGTGTCAGATGCATATGGAAAAATGTTAGAAATGCGTAGGTCTTTGGATTAGTTAGCACTTTACAGAAAATACGCAGATGTTTATGGCCATGTGTGTGCTTGAATGGAAGTATCAGGATTAAAAGTATTAAAATGATCAGTTGCTTTATATAAATACATTTTTTTCATCCACATATTTTACAATTTACATTTTTAAATTGGCAGATGCTTTAATCCAATGCGACGAACAAATGTAAACAATAGAAGTAAACAAAGCAACTAAAGAACAACAATATGCCCATAATATTGCCATTGCCAAGTTAGTCCAGTTTGATTGTTTTATTTGTTATGGAACTGCATATAGTCCTAATGATTTATTAATTCATTCATTTTCCTTTGGCTTAGTCCCTTTATTCATCAGGAGTCAGCACAGCGGAATGAACCACCAAATGTTTGCAAATGTTTTACACAGCGGACACCCTTTCAGCATTGCACTGTGAGGGAAACTGGAGCAACCGGAGGAAACCAACGCGAACACGTGGAGAACATCCAAACTCCACACAGAAACGCCAACTGGCCCAGCTGGGACTCGAACCAGCAACCTTCTTCCTGTGAGGTGACGGTGCTAACCACTCGCCCACCGTGCCAAAATGTCCAATTTCAAAATACTTTATTCTGTGTCATTTAAGGGCCATTTTCCTCTTGGGAAACAAAATAAATGTACCCACAAGGTAAAAATGTACTGGTATTTCTATTTACTTGTGGGGACATTTCGTCTCCACAGCATAAGACATACAAGGCACACAAACAAACACACACACACGCGTATATATGATTATTGTGGTATGCCGTCTAACTATATGAAGACATAAACACTTGAACTTCATCTCATATAGGAAAAATTATGTCATGTCATATAATGACAGAAACTCAAGCGTCTTCCCAACAACATTAGAGTTTAGTCTAAATACAGAAACATAGCATAAATATATTCCTATTGTTTAGTGGAATGTACTTCTCAAATTACTAATTATAATCTAAATAATAACACAGTAAAATCTCTATGGGTGGCGCAGTGGCTCAGTGTTTAGCACTGTTGCCTCATAGCATAAAGGTCGCTGGTTTGAGCCCTGGCTGGGTCAGTTGGCGTTTCTGTGTGGAGTTTGCATGTTCTCCCCATGTTTGCGTGGGTTTCCTCCGGGTGCTCTGGTTTCCCTCACAGTCCAAAGACATGCGCTATAGGTGAATTGAATAAGCTAAATTGGCTGTAGTGTACGTGTGTGAATGCG
This sequence comes from Danio choprae, assembly GCA_903798125.1. Taxonomy (NCBI): domain Eukaryota; kingdom Metazoa; phylum Chordata; class Actinopteri; order Cypriniformes; family Danionidae; genus Danio; species Danio choprae. The sequence goes on from CAIGQW010002378.1 coordinate 2,993,174, forward strand.
CGAGTGTATGGGTGTTTTCCAGTGCTGGGTTGTGAATGTAAGGGCATCTGCTGCGTAAAACATATGCTGGATAAGTTGGCAGTTCATTACGCTGTGATGACCCTTGATGAATAAAGGGACTGAGCCAAAGGAAAATGAATGAAGTAATAAAATCTCTATTTTAGGGTGTAATTACACAATTGCACATCCATGTTTTAATTCTGAGTAAAACTTGTTTATTCATTTTTTGTTAAACAATTAATGAATCGCTGTTAACATGAATAACGTTTCATGATTATTTGGATGTTTTTTTAATTACTACAATTTATTTGAACTATTAAAATGGAGTCCATAAAAACTAAAAACATCAAAAAGGACCCTCGACTAACCATCTTAACGCACATCATCTTAACTTACTTTAGTTATTCTCAAATGCCTGTGCAAAACTCGGTCAAAATTATTCAGTTAAATTACCTTCCAGAACTGTTTCACAAGACCATGTTCCCAAACATCAGGCATCAACACAAGTCAACATGACAGAGTTTGTTATTGTGTGTCATCAGCATGTTCTGAGCTGCAATTTATTTTTATAGGGGGAAAAAAGAGCTACAGTGATTGGCAGCAACTTCCATTTTTTATTACTCTTAATTTGTGCCAGTTTCCTAGTAAATAACGATTTGTTCTCATGAAAAACATGGGATGGAAATGATGCTTTATTCCATAACAATCTCACAGTACTGTTTTTTTAGAATTATTGTATATTTTGGTATTGACTTTCTATTCAATTCTATGTGTTTCTTTTCATACGATCTGCTTATGCCTCAATGACAGTTTTCTCCCTTTTTATGAAAATCGTAAGCCTCTAAATAATCAAAACTAAAAAGGTTTTCCAGTGATATTCTTTTTTTTATTTTTACGTTGGACTACAGATTACTTGAAGAGTCACTGCTGATACTAAATCAGCCTCTGAAAACAAACTCACATTGATGGAAGATTCAGTTTCATGTCATTGATGTAGCATCTGTATGTAAATCACAAATTTGCCACCAGTCTTGCTTTTGTATTTGTGGCTTTGAATGTGTGATTTTAGAACTGAAGTCAGAGAATGAAATTCAAATCAAACCCTGCGCTTCTCATGAATATATAATAAGCCTGACAAGCGGGCGTGGAGGTTTTTGTCCTGCAGCCGCTATTGACCAGCGGAGCTGAATGTGAGTGGGAGGGTCACGTGGCCCCTTTGATTGATAGATGCTCATTAATTGGAAAGGGTGTGGGATTTTTTACCGCATTCTTCCGAGACTCAGCCTTGGGAGAAAGCCGACTGTCAGCTCAGTTCTGGGTACGGCGTGTACTTGTTGCAAACTGCACCTTGGCAGCAGAAATTGGGTGAGAGAGAGAGTCTGAAAAAGAACGAGAGAGAGAAAGAGAGAGAGAGAGAGAGAGAGAGAGAGAGAGAGAGAGAGAGAGAGAGGTGGTGCATTTCACAACAACAGCCACAGAGTGAAATATTTCATAACTGCTATCTGACAGTGAGAGAAATGCAAACATTTCTAAATAAACAAAGTGAGTAGCAGTTATTTGACCGTTTAGATATACTTCCACTAAAATGCCTATTTGCATATGAGTAAGAGATGCAGAGACAAGTTGCACTACATCTTTCTGCTTGATACGTTAATTAAGTTTGCCTGAGAAAGCCAACATATCTACTATTTAAGCTTTTTCATGTTAGAAATGTGACAAACTTTCTAACATATCTCATACAAGATGTTTTTAAGCTATACAGCCGTCATACTTGACAGTGTCCTTCAGCCTGTTCAGAATTTTTATGTTATTTAAATGATCACACATGTGCTGTTCATAAAACAAATGATCAAAACTATGAAAAATCTCATAGACTTGCATTGATCAATTCACGTTAGCAAGATTTTAACAATAAGACATGCTAGCAACATGCTAATTCATGCTAGCATTGTGATAAACATTGTACCAACATGTTAATTCATATGCTAAAACATGCTAAATATATGCTAGTGTATTAGTAAGGTAACGTACACCCAGGGGGTTGTTATCGCAGAATAAAGTACAACAGGTTTAAGCGTAAATCTAGCAGAAATGAAAATGACTGAATGGAGCATATACTTATTATTAGTCTATAGTCTTTGGTATTATTCAGTCACAAAATAGCACCAAACAGTCAAAAACAGCAGCGACAGACAAGCATATAAATATGATTTTGTGAACATATCTGACGGTTAAGATGATATCAAGTACCCGGATGAGCATGTGTTATTAAATTCAACTGTTGTTATCTGGGAATATTATACCTGGCAATTTTGTGACTGACCCATCACAATCAAGTCTTCCAGAAAGCCGTAAAATAATTCAAGCTATCAACATGTTAAACATTTTAACAATGTTTTAATTTATGGTTTCAACCTTCTTATAATGGTAACTATGTTAGCAATATGCTAATCTAAGCTAACAATAGGATAACATGTTAAAAAAAAGTTTACAAATAGCTAATTCATGCTAGCAATATGCCAATTCATGTTAGAAACATAATGATTTCAGCTAGAAACATACTAAAAGCATTCAAATTATTGCTAACAATGTTAACCACATACTCCTAAAACAAGCTAGCATATCAACGTTTAAGAAAACATGATTTTAAAACTGTTTTTAGAGTTCTAACTTGCAGACTAGGCACATCTATGTTTATCTACAAACTTTACTATCTAGTAACGTAATTCAAATTTGCATGGGAATGCACCTAAGACTATTAAACTCAGGGTGCGAACTACGGGGGAGCTAGGGGGAGCTCCCCTAATAAGGTATGGGCTCCCCTTGAAAACATGATTTGTGAAATTTTGGGGGGTCTCAAAAAATATTGACAATGTGTTATTTTGACGTGCGGTTTCAGTATTGTGTAATGTTATCATGGACTATTATGTGTTAAAATGCAAAAAAATCATTAATTTATGCATGACGGCGATTTACACCTCACTTAAAAAAAACAGATAATTACACATGCTATTCTTGTCATTAGCCTTAAGGCGTGGGGGAAGATGCGGAGCAAAGTCAGATGCTGGACGTTGAGACACTGCTTATTCATTTTCCAAAACAAATGATGTGATGTCGTGTTTTGTTTTATTTGCTTCATACAGTAGGCCAATACAATGTTCTTTTTTTTTTAAACACCATGACATTGCTGTAAACATGTTGGACAATTAAGCTGAAAGCAGGTAAACTTGACAAAATGGCGCCCTTTCAATGGCGTTTCTGTCATTTTCGAATTCGTGATTATGTTTTACCAGAATGAAAAGTGAGATCCCATGACAATCTATAGGCCTATGTAAAATATAAAAGGCCTATGCTGTCCTTAGTGCCATCATCTTGAACTTATAGAGCGAAAAATGATGAGGCTACATGACGAGGTTATTTATTTTGTTGTTAAGTGAAACATATTCGTGTTTGTTGATTTTATATCAATGAATGTATTCCACTCACAGAAGCACTGCAATCAAAATTAGACAACGACGTTCTGTTGTTTAGGCTGTTGTTGTTTGTGCAAGTAAAAAATAAATCCCTCAAACGATATTTTCAAGGGTCAAAGAAAGAAATTGATGGGAAAACAAGCACTTTTTAGCGAGAAAGTAAACTAATTGTGGTGTTTTGTTTATTCAGCCTACTATGTAATATTATACAATTATGTAAATATTTGTTTTATATTTATAGATTTTTTGTTTATACATTGCTGTTTAAGGACAGAGATCCTGTATGTTTTGTAGCCTACATCGTTGTGGCAAGGCAAGGGACTCTCAAGACTCCCACCGTTTTAGGACAAAAAGTGAGCTCCTCCAAAGGCCAAGGTATAGTTCGAACACTGATTAAACTAACATACATAGTGGCATGGATTCTTTATGTTGCAGTGAATTTGTTATTGATGTCTTTTTAAAATTCAGTTGATATAACATTTGCATTATGTGCTAGTTGCCGTTGTGTGAAAACTTCTTCTTTGTACCTTTTTAAAAAGCAAAAGAGGAAGCATCATATTTATAACTTCAGTTTTCACTTGTGTTTGTGGTCAAGGTTTTGTGTACACTGCTGGAACCAAGGATAGTAACCCCTGACATCATTGTGAGGACCAGTAATATATTAACATATTAAAATTATCTTGGTGGCTCAGTGGTTAGCACTTTCGCCTCACAGCAAGAAGGTCGCTGGTTTGAGTCCCGGCTGGGCCAGGAGGCGTTTCTGTGTGGCATTTGCATGTTCTCCCCATGTTCGTATGGGTTTTCTTCAGGTTCCGGTTTCCCCCACATTCCAAAGACATGTGCTGTAGGTAAATTGGGTAAAACAAAAATTGGACATGTATCAGTGTGTGTGAATTGTGTTGGACCTGAAAAGAGTATATGGGTGTTTCCCAATACTGGGTTGCAACTGGAAGGGCATACGCTGCGTAAAACATTATTTAACTGTGGCGACCCATGATAAATTATGGACTAAGCTGAAGGAAAATTAATGAATGAATAAAATTACCTTAGCGGAGCTATTTGAGAATTCAGAAATGATTGTATTTAGCGACACAAGTGGCCATTACATGAACTGCAGCCAAAAACTTGTGCACCAAAAATGTAATTAAATGCCCTGATTTGCTTACTACAAACTTTTATTCATTCTTTGATTCTTTGCTTATTAGTAAAATGTATGTTATATCTAAATATCTGTTCATATACCACTTTTTCACCAATATACTCCTAATGAATATCCAGATGCCATCTATGCTACTCAGAGTGACATTTATGAATATGTAAATGCTGTAAATGTTTTGCCAGCATCGTGGCGACAAATGAGCTCATTATATGAAAGTTTATTTTGAGACTTTTGAAGTCAGAAAAGTTTTTTTTTTACTTGTTTTTTAAACATTCTGTTTACACAGAAACAATAAAACATATAATAATACATAAAATGTATTGCATGTAGCCCATTTTGTTATAATTATTATTTAAATTGTTATGCAGAAAGAAAGTTAGGGATTAAAAAATACTAGCTTAGCATTAAAAAAAATATGTATAAGTAAGTTGATGAAAATTGTGTGTGTGTGTGTGTGTGT
>CAIGQW010002378.1:3011528-3022149 GCA_903798125.1 Danio choprae
ACTGCTAAAAACACACTAGAAATCATATAAGAACACTAACACCCACACAGCAACACTGGAAAGCACACAAAGAGACACTTTTACAACAAACTGTATACAATTTTGTAACCCCATAGCAATGCCCTGGAAACCATTCAGGCCACCCTAGCAACCATACAGGAACATTTTAGCAACCACACAACAACACTCTGGAAAGCACACAAAGGGACTGTACAGGTTTTTATACTTTTACAACATTACAAATGACCTGGAAACCACTCACAATACCCTAGCAACAGAAGAACATTTTGCAGCTGGCAGATGTACAGAAACTGAATTGCAACAATCTGCCAACCATTTAGAACTTTTAAGCAACACGGGTTTGAATAGGGAGTTGATCTTCATCTTTATCATCAACTTCAAGAGCACAGCTGATGTTTATCAATAACTAAGAAAAAAAACAACATTAACTCAGCAATTCTTTTATCGGCTGAAGAAAACGTCTTGATTCAGACAGACACTCATTGAAAGCAAATTATTATTGCACTGCTAATGACTCTCAGGCCGCTATAGAGAGCAGCTACCGTGATCAATCATCTCTACAGTACATGGCTCCACCAGATCTCAACTCAATACTGATCAATGCTCTCTAATAAGCACCAATAAATCACAATCCGGATGGCTTGCTGGCTGCATCCACTATCAATATCAATTAATTGCCTCTAATGAATATCCATACAGCAGAGTGTTAAATGAAGAAACAATGAGCAGGTGCTGAGTAAGCACTATACAAAAAACAGCCTTAACAAAGACAGTAAATCTTTCTTTGTTCAAACCACATTGGATTTATGGCTTTAAGAAAAAAAAAGCACACAGATAAATCATCTCGTTTCAGGATTGGATGGGTCTGCTTAAAGTACTCCTTGTGTTGTTTTTTTAGATGTACCTAAAGGATTAGACGTAAGACTAATATATTTTTTTTTCTGCAGGGGTTTACACACAGATCAAAGTACTGATTTATAGCAACTTGCCCAGGCTGTAAGTATACGTAGATATACTCTCAGTCTGATAAAATCCCTCCAAAATATTCTATAAAAACATGTACAGAGAAACTGACCACAATACATGTATAATATATTCATTCATTCATTCATTTTCATTTCGGCTTAGTCCCTTTATTAATCTGGGGTCACCACAGCGGAATGAACCGCCAACTTATCCAGCATATGTTTTACGCAGCGGATGCCCTTCCAGCTGCAACCCATCTCTGGGAAACATCCATACACACCCATTCACACTCATACACTACGGACAATTTAGCTTACCCAATTCACCTATACCGCATGTTTTTGGACTTGTGGGGGAAACCGGAGCACCCGGAGGAAACCCACGCCAACACAGGGAGAACATGCAAACTCCACACAGAAAGGCCAACTGACCCAGCCGAGGCTCGAACCAGCGATCAGCGACCTTCTTGCTGTGAGGCGAACGTGCTACCCACTGCGCCACTGTGAGGCCACAAAAAGTATTACATTCATTTATTAATTTTCATGGCAAACATGGGGAGAACATGCAAACTCCACACAGAAATGCCAACTGGCCCAGTCGGAACTTGAACCAGCAACCTTCTTGCCTTGAGGCGACAGTGCTAACCACTAAGCCACCGTGCCACCCAAAAGTAATAAAATACTTTGTAATACAAAAAGTTCATGTCATATGTTACTTACTATAAGCTTCTTCCAGCTTAAACCAGCCAAGAGCAGCGGGCAAGCTTTGAGCAAAAACCACCCTGAACTAGTTTGCTGGCCTAAGATTGTCAAGCTAATGTTCAGCTGGTTTTAGCTAAGACCAGCTGAGACCAACTAAAAAGTGCTCAACCTCAATTAAAACCATGTTCTATGCCCAATTTACCACTGGTTTGTCAAATAAAAGCAGTTTAAACGCTAGTAGCATTAGCAAAAATGCTACAAAACTATTAAAAGTGTTTAGAAACAACACAGCAGTATGTTACATTGTGCTGAAAACATTTTAAAATGCTATAAACCTTAGAAACATGCTTACAATATGCTGAATCATGCTAGAGACACTCAAGTAATGTGTTAAATCATGCAAAATGCTAAACCATGTTTACAGCATTGTACTGACATTTTTCTGAGAAATAGAAAAAAACATTAAAATCTCAAGGAGTTATTTTAATTAGTTTGTTCAACCATAGTTGTCCAATATCAAGCCCAAGTTAAGGTTTGTCATCATATTTGATTTACCTTATATTTTAAATGAAAAGCTAAAAAACAAACAAACTAATGAATGAATGAATGGTATTTTCAGGCCTGTATGATGTTCTGAAGTGATGGTCTTTTGTATTCAGTATAGCAGTAAGTGTTGACGTGCAGCCAACCTCGATTAAAACCAGCTATATGCCCAACTTACCACTGGTTTGTCAAATAAAAGTGGTTAAATGCTAGTAGCATTAGCAACCTGCTAAGTAATGCTACAAAGCTATTATCAAAAGTGTTTAGAAACATAGCTAAACATATACTAAATTAGGTTGAAAACATTTGAAAATGCTATAAACTTTAAACACATGCTAACAATATGCTGAATCATGCTAGAGACTCTATGTTTACAACATTGTTTTCTCTGAGAAAAAAACACCCAATAAAATCTCAAGAAAACATTTCTTTTTTTTTTTGTTGTTGTTGTTAAAATATCATTTTAACCATTAGCTGTCCAGTTTCAAGCTCAAATTAAGGTTTGTCATCATATTTGATTTACGTTATATTTCAAATGAAATGCTAGATGCTAAAAATGCTAAAAAAAAACAATAATAATAATGAATGAACAAATTAATAGATGGTATTCAGGCCTATATGATGTTCTGAAGTGATATTTTTTTGTATTCAGTATAGCAGTAAGTGTGGATGTGCAGCCATACGTGTCATGTCCATGTCCCGACAGATGGGCCGGTCAGAGCATCCCATCAGCCCCTTCTGCCAGCAGCATGATGGACCACTGTATGAGTCTCTGGGGGATCCCCGGGTGAGACTTCATCCTGGACAACAACTGTCAATGAGCGTGATTGATCCTTTGCAACTTTTCACCCTCACACACACACACACACACACACACACACACACACACACACACACACATCACATCTGTAGACCCTATACACACAAATACTCCTTTTCCTGCACTCTATGACATGAACTTAGCCGTCCCTCTCTAGCTGATCAAAGCATTTTTCATCCCGCACAGGAAGAGGTGGAGGAGAAGACCTTCTGTCCACTTATAAACCCATTAAAGTAAAACTAATTGCACAACAGCTGTAAAGAGCAATACTCAAATACTTGTGTTTCAGATCATCTGATATAGTTTAAATAAGTGTATTTCTCTTTTTTCTTAATGGAGCTCTCGATTATGTGTACTTCAGGTGTCATCTTTAGCGCAGATGTTTCTTTTACAAATTTACAAATCCAATATCGACACGAACGAGACAAATGATTACACATTAGAGTACACAGATTATAAAGCTATTAGGTTTTTGAATGAAATCAATTGAAACCAAACGCTTGGTTGTGTCTGCAATATGTTTAAAGTTTTTTATTCATTCCTTCATTTACTTTTCTTCATTTTCAATTCACCTATAGCACATGTCTTTGGACTTGTGGGGGAAACTGGAGGAAACCCACGTGAACACAGAGAGAATTTGCTGTGTAGTTTTGCATTTTGATTGAGATGTTTCAGAAATCGTGTGACAAGAAAAGATTTTGTGTGGAAGCAGTTGGAAAAAACTGTAATGCAAGTTACATTTTCTAAATTAGCTAACATTATTTTAAGTTAGTTCAGTTCCATTAAATAATATTTACTAATACATTATTTAAAGGTTATATTTTTGTTTGTTGTAAGGTTATTTACTAAGGTCAAAAAGCATAATCCTAAATAATTATTTGGCATTCCTATAGCATCAAAAGTCTGAAAACCTCATGCTGACATCATGTGATCGCTAAAAACTGTTATAAGTTCATACTGACATTTTAAATTTTGTGTCTCTTAAAAGCAGACTCTGACAAATCTGAGTATAATTATAGAAAAACTGATGATGTAATCTAAAATGAAGAAACACGAGGAGAAACTTTTTTTTCACTAGAGGAAAAATCTGAGAAGTGATTAATTTTTGCAGATGTCAATTTCCTTTGCAGTTAATGTTACCATGGTCTTGAAGAAACAACTGTGATTTATGTAACAGCTTTTGTGCTGTTTCTTTCTTTCTCTGTTACACGTCCTGTAGGTTTAGGTTTGGCTGCCGCCCTTCTGCATGAGCGAGTCAGCAAATGAATGAATAAAATAATACATCTTTCAGTGCAAACACTGCTCGGTTTAGACAGCAGAGGTCAGAAGGCAGTAAAAAAATCGTTACCAAAACATCCCCGAAGTTTGTACTAGGCCCAGGATGTTTGGCAGGCGGCTTGAATTTTTTCGACAGCTGAGGTATTTAAGTGCTAGAGAATAACAGCATTACAGCATTCAGCCGTTGGGTCTGGCACCAGCAGAGCCCCCCCGAGGAGAGAGACAGAGAATCAGCTGCTTCAGCATGCATGCGTTTGTTTGAGCGTCTGCGGGGAGGGCATGTGTTTTACTGCCCTGCAATTCTGACATAAAAGCAATAAAATAAAGTGTGGAGAAAGAACAGTGCGTACTGAGATCTATGTGTGCATGTGCGAGTCTACATGAGTGTGTGGCTGCATGAAAACAGCTGATATGAGGATAGTATGTGGCGTATCATATCGTATGTTAAAGGGTAGCGGGGCCCGGGTGCATTTGCTTGGGATCTCTTGGGGAGGCACTTAGGCTGCTGTAAACCGATGCCGAGGGGATCTGGACAGCTGGAGTTGCTCATCTGTCTATCGGCTTTCATCAAAGAACTGCTTCTTTTGCCTTGGTCTCTAAGGAGTTTCTTACAACCAGCTTTAACTTTTACTCTGTGTGGGGTCCAACGTGATCAAGTTATAAAATGGATATTTCAGGTCCTTGATTCTTGACACCGTTGTAAATTACTTTATAGGGTCTATTGCACCCGATTAACTTTTTTTCTAGGTCCTACAACCTTTTTGCCGTGTTTAAATGCAGGAACTGGGAATGCTCTTAGTTACAGGAACTCCATCAGAGGAACTAAATGTGTTTATCTTTCAGAGTTGGGTCAATCCAGCCCAATCTCACGAAGAAACATAATTTTACATATTGTCAGAGTAATTTGTATGAACATGACATGAATTTTAAAATGAAGTGTGGCCTCAAACCCCACCCCTAACTCCACCCCTCATTGTGGGATGAACAAGTCATACTAAAATGTACAAATGAGATTGTACAAATAAATGCAAGTTAGCCACTAAATCAAAAAGTTAATTGCTGTGAGATTATGTTGGTCAATCCTAACGCAATAGGAACTATATCAGTGATGTAAGTGAACATTGATTGGAAAACTGGATACCATATGAAACAACGGAACAATATTTTAAATGTGTTACATTTATATACAGAAAGCTAATAGGGGCTTTTGCATGGGTAGTACCAGGAACTAATGTATGGTAACACTGGAAAATAATTTCCTCTCAGATCATTTTCCTGGATGCATTCACATCATCACTAGGAACTAGAAAAGATTAACTAATTTCAACTCAGACTCATTGGGAATACAAGCCCATTGCTACATTTTTGCGAACACTGAAATACATTGCTCTAGTGACGTTGCCTTGCAGCTTATGCTGACAAATCCACCAAACGCATTGTCTACATTTTTGGGAATCTCAAAAATGTTACTGGGCTATATTTTCTCATACGTGCATTTACATGTCCTTCTCAAAACCACTTTGAGAAACCGGCCAGTTTGTCATGCATAAATCACCTCGCATTCGTCTGACCTTCCCCCTTCCCTAAACCCAACCGATGTTTTCAAAAGCAAACAAGAGAAAAGCACATCTCAGCTGCGAGCTTTCACCACGATTTCACAGTGCTTTTTACCTAGTTTCTGGAACCGTCCGACACCAGACTTGAATACAGTCCACTCTGCATCCCACTGTACAAGACAAGCTACAGAGCAAACTGACCACTCTGGAAAAGCCATCCAAAATGAGATAACGCCCTATAACATTCGTTTCCAGATCCTGCAGTGCAAACATGACCAAAGGTGTACACTTCCATCCTTAGTTCTAGGAACTTTAAAGTAATGTAAGCCAGTCAACAGGCACATCAAGAGCTACATTCAACAAAATCAAACATTGGTGGATGGAGGATGGCGGGATTGTTATTGATGTTAATCTTCCACCTGGTGATCATTTCTTATTTATATCTATTTCTTTCTTATTTAACCCTATTTGAAAAAACCTATTTGGAGTTGTGATGCTATACTGCACATTTAATCACATAAATCACATAATCACATTAATTTATTCAGATAAATATTACATATACAAAAATGCAGTTTTCTTCATAATACTGCATTTGTACATGTACTAGCTTTATTAAAAGGGTGGCACGGTGGCTCTTCGCTCCATCACCTCACAGCAAGAAGTTTGAGTCTTCATGTTCTGCCCATGTTTGTGTCTCCGCGTGAGCTGAATTCTCCCACATTCCAAAGACATGCCGTATAGGTGAATTGGGTAAAATTAAATTGGCCATAGTGTATGAGTGTGTGTGGGAATGAGAGAGTGTGTGGGTGTTTCCCAGCACTGGGTGTTCACCAGTTGTGTGCTAACAATGCTGGGTTGAGAGCTAGCGTAATTGGCGGTGCATTCCACTGTGGCGACCCCTGATAAATCAGGGACTAAGCCAAAAGAAAATGAGTGAGTGAGCTTCATTAAAATACTTTACCTTACCAAAGTATAGATTTACATATTTTGACTCATATTCACAAATAAATAAAACTCATCCATGGTTACGGCCCAATATTTTCAACAGATGTGAACAATTATAAACAACTTGACCTTTAAGTTATATTTCATTAAATTAAAATAAATACTCTTTACTTAAAATGTTATATTATGAAACATAATTCTAATTACTCTATTATGTAAGAAGAAAGAGGCTGCATGTGATGTGAAATTGCTTTCCAATGCTAATTTATACACTTCAGCTGTCACTAAACAACATTATTGGATGGCAGAATGCTGCAATTGACCAGTCAGCATCAAGGCAAGCATTTCCAGTTCTTGACAGAAGTCTTTTGAAAGTTGGTTTCCCGGATCTGTTGTGTAAGATCCATCTGTGCTGCTAAACAGTGATTTCTCCAGCATGAGATGCATGTGTGAAGGGTCTGGAGTGGGTGGTTTTGGGACTGTGTGTTTTTCTGTCTCTAGAACCCATCTAAGATGAAGCTTGTCAACTGTGATCGAATTCTTCTTAAGGCTGTGACATTTCACAGATCTAGATGTTAAAAGCATCTGTTAAAGTATTAGGTGATACTGCAGGTGTCACAGGCATGATTTGTGCAAACACCTCCAACTACAAGTAACTCAATACTCAGTTGATTAATGAAATAAACACTTATTAATATTCAGATGTATGTTATCTAAATATATAGACTACTATACAAAGCGAATTGTTTACAGTCTATGGTACCACCACACACACTTTCCTACTACACTGCGGTCTCGTAAAAAGAAAATAAAAAAACTAATTACGGTCCATTTACGCCACCTACTGGTGATTCATGAAATAAAAAACTTATTAAATAAGTTTTTTTGTGTCTATTATCATTACACAAGCAGCGAAGACAAAATTGACACTTTCAAAAGAAAAACAATTAATGCACATAATGTAAAATTCACAACAGAACACTACTTTTTTCTTACATTTCACAAATATTAACCTCCATAATGCATGTAAAATCTGTATGCTATATAAAAATTAATTAATGAGCATTATTGTATTAGATTATATCATTGTTTTACAGTTATATTTTTTGCTAGACTGCGCTTTGTGATGAATTTAATATTAAGAAATTGTTTGAAATTTAAAATTACACAAACCATGGCATATGAATATATGAGGATATGAAGAAATACCAATACTATGAAAACAAATTAAACTATTTAATAAAAAAAACAGCTAAAACAGTGCAAAAAAAAAAACCCTGCTAAAATGTATGAAATATACCTAAAACAAAACAGCATCCAAATAAAAGCAAAATAATTTAGAAAAATGTATATCATTAAAAAGATTCTGATGACTTCTTGGTTTTATTCATTTTAATTTGAGGAAAATGCATTTTTTTAATTACACTTTCTCCCATTTGTTTAATAAATAATAATAATTAATGATTTTTTAAAGTAAACTACATGTACAAGTAATTTCATTTTTACTAAACTGAGGTAAAAATGAAGATGACACATGATTAACGTAACAAAAAAGTTAAAGTATCAAAATATTACTTATTAATAATTTCTTTAATTATAATTTTACAGTGTATATTAATCTAATTGCTATAAATAAGTTGAACATAAACTGAAGCCTAAATACTGTAAACCACCTATAGCCTCCCAGGAAACATGACTCTTGACTCATAAGCTGTTTTGAACTTAATAAGTGTTTGGTGATTTCCATAACATGAGCAGAACATACTCTGTATTCAAAATGTTATGATGTTTTTACTGTACATCGGTCTGCCCACCAGTGTACTTGTAACATGAAAGCAATAAGTGAATCTTTGTCTATGGGTGAGAGCAAAGCTTATTATGTGAATGGTCAATTATTTGTCAGTTATTTGAACATAGCATTGCGGATAAGGCCCGGGTTGTCACACTTTTAATTCAGTAAAATGAATATTCAATTTTAAAAAGGATTTAAAAAGTTATTTAGGTTCTCCCCGTGTTTGCGTGGGTTTCCTCCGGGTGCTCCGGTTTCCCCCACAATTCCAAAGACATGCGGTACAGGTGAATTTGGTAAGCTAAATTGTCTGTAGTGTATGTGTGTGAATGAGTGTGTATGGATGTTTCCCAGTGATGGGTTGCAGCTGGAAGGGCATCCGCTGAGTAAAACATATGCTGGATAAGTTGGCGGTTCATTCCGCTGTGGCGACCCCAGATTAATAAAGGGACTAAGCCGAAATGAAAATGAATGAATGAATAAAAAAGCAACCAAGACATTGACCTAACAGAAATCTTTTCTATATTTCGGTGACCACATAATGAACACAAGATGGCGACAAAAGTTCATTGAATGTGAATCAGATCCTGCAGGATCCTCATTCCGCTCTGACTTTTCAATGAACTGACTGACTCATATATAAACCGGTTCCTAGAACATACTGTTCTTATTCTCTAGCCTCCGGCGCCTAGACTGCAGCTCCACACAGGAAGTTTGTCCAGAAGAATAATGGTCGTGCCCAACAGCACCTGGTTTCTCTCGAGGTTTTTTCCCTTCACTTCGTCAATTGAAGTTTTTTTTCTTTTTCTTTTTTTTCCTCGCCACTGTTGCCACTGGCTTGCTAAGATCGGGACTTCGGTGGATTTGCTCTTCAGTGTTTGAACTTTCAGCAGTGAGATTTAAACCACACTGAACTGAACTAAACTGAACTTCAACTCTGAAATCTGGACTTTACTAGAACATGTTAAGCTGCTTTGACACAATCTACACTGTAAAAAGCGCTATATAAATAAACTTGAATTGAATTGAATTAATTTATGTATGCCAAGACTTAATCTAACGACAATTGATTGTGTGGAAGTTTTATTAGTGAATTGACCCAAACAAAAAATACATAGGCTACTTTTTTTAAATAAAGGTGCCATTGAACTTTTTCGATTCACCAAAGTAGCCTACGTTTTAACAATAAAGTTATTATTAGATCATTTTTTTAATATGTGAAGAACAATTTCATATTAAAGCCTAAAGAACCCTTTTCCACCGAAAAATACCTTTTGTGAATTAATAGCTAATGGAAACACTGATACCAATAAAGAAGGACCTTTATTTTGTAGTGTTTGTAAATCGGATTTTATTTTATCCAATAGATGTGGAGTAGCATTTATATTTGAATCAATAACAAAAATAGTTACACATGAAAATAATACCGATTTTTCTTCCAACACACGTGGGCTACTACTTTTCAATAGAATGTATTTGCACGCTTCCCTGAATGCTGGTTACTTAATTATTTACAGGATGAAATAATGATAATGTGTGACATACTGTACACTCATCAGAGGAAGAAATGATTAAACATACAGTATAGAGTAAACCTCCTGATGGGCGTTGGATAAAGATGATGCTGGCTTAACAAAAATAGCCCACATTGCATGAAAGCAAGTTTCTGTAGGTTTTTTGAGAAATGCAGGAATCCAGTTTAGGGAGGAAGTGTTGCAATATATTTCTTTATATAGATTACTCACCTCTGTGCTTGTCTTGTTGTCAGTTCCGCTTATTTAATATGAAAAATGCTTAATGGAAATGATGAATGAAACAAAATCACCCTCTAAATATGATACAATGTCATTATTATTAATGTTATCTTAAAGGGAAAGTTCACCCAAAATGAAAATTCTGTCATAATTTAACCCACTGCCCCTTGACTTGTTCCAAACTAGTTATTATTATTATTATTATTATTATTATTATTATTATTATTATTATTATTATTATTATT
>CAIGQW010002378.1:3022780-3057399 GCA_903798125.1 Danio choprae
ATATATATATATATATATATATATATATATATACCCACAGCATTTTTTGTTTTTAATAAATTGAACTTTAGGTGGAAATTGTCTTGTACAACAGATATTAACTCAAAACAATAATAAACACAAATTTACACTGAACATGAATAAATACACAAAGAAACACAAAAAACAGAAGCATATACATGCATTGAAGACCAATTCTTTAAAGTCTTTAATCCTCTATGATGCCTTTATAGCGATTGTTATGAGTGTATTTATGTAAAATTGACTGGTATTTTCTTTCTGCAGATAGTATAAGATTTAACTGAAATTCACAACTTTGAAGTTACAATGTGTCTCTCTTTTATTTACTCTTCACACTTATGTTTAAGATGGCCAAAGGTATCAAAATTGGACAGTGTGTGATAATGTGCGATACAGATACCATGTTAAAAAGAAAGTAAAAATGTGTAGACAATTTAAGAAAGAACGAAATGACCTGTTAAGAGAGTGCTGATGATTGAGCAACAGAAACCAACACTGTAAAAAAAATTATTGATTCCACACAATTTCTTCATGTTGCCCCAACACAAATTGATTAAGTTAACTTTATCATTTTGAGAAATGTAAGTGGATTGAACATAAAATAATTAAGTTGTCATTTTAAATAAGTATAAATAGTTTGAAGAAGCAGCAAAAGTAATTCTTTGAGTGAATAATGAGCTGCAGGTGCTTTGTCAGTTACAGATTTAATAAAAGGAACCCTAAACTCACATTTCAGAACCTTTTCAAGAGTTCTTCAGAACAATATGGTTCTAGCTAGAACTATGTGGAAAGAGCGTTTCAAGAACAATCATTTTTTCTACACTCAAAAAAAAGATTTTTGCTGCTTGTTCAAACTACTTATTTAAAGTGAGCAGAAACAACACAATTCTTGTGATTTCTTTGGGTCAACTTAATTCTTTAATGTTCAATCAACTTAAATTTGTTACGTTAACTTAATACATGTTAGTGCAACTTGAATGAATTGTGTGGACCCCTACATTTTTGACCATATATGGATGTCGATGTTCACCGGTTTCCAACATTCTTCAGTATGTCTTCATTTGTGTTCATCAGAACAAAAAAATCTCAAACTGGTTTAAAACAAGTCAAGGGTGAGTAAATGATCACATAACTTTCAACGTTGGGTGAACTATCCCTTTAAGGCTTTTTCATGCACCTGTCTGGGTTTTTTTTCTTTTCTTTTTTCTTTTAAGCTTTTTTTGATGTGTTTTATCAATAAATAAAAAAAATTTCTTTTAATTTAATTTAGGAAATAAAAATACAAAATACACCTTTAAATGTTTCTTAAAAAAGAAAAAGAGTATTGTTTGTGTCCATAGATTTACATTACAAAACAGGCTTCCACCACAGTTTTCTCAAAGTGAATAGTTTCTCACGTGCAATGAGAAAAGTGATTAATTGGATTTACACATTTTTTTAAGGTGGTTAAGTGATTGCAAACAATTCATATGGGCTGAATTTAAACAAACAAATAAAATTTAGTAACTTAAATTGTTTGCAACCACTTACCTTTAAAAAAGCTAGTAAATCCAATGAATCTTTTTTTTTTTCAGTGTATTGAGCCATAAGTCTCCATTTTTTTCATATTCGTTATTTGGATGGTTAGTACAGAGTTACAAATTCAAGTATAATATGCCCGATTCTAAAACAAAAATTTCCTAGCATTTTCAAATGACAAAAGGAGACACCCAACAATCCTCTCTTTAATACCCCCCATTCTTCACTTTAGTATTGTAAAAAACTAAAATATTTTTTTTTCCTAGAAATGGATGCAAGTACATGCATATTTAATTAAATAGTGCCTAATTTACATATTTAAAGATTTGAGAAGTTTGTACACTGTAAGAAATATCTGTTAATTAACAGTTTCAGGATTTTGTGATTCATAATGTTTTCCGTTTATTTATGGTTGTGCATTGCATTATGGGATGTTGATCTCTGCTCTGTCGACTTTTGATGGTAAAAATTCAGCTTTACAGTTCAACAAAGTGACTTTTATTGACATTTTAGTAGTTTGTAAATAATATAATGTATAAGAAATAATATATAGAGAAATAAGTCTGTAAAATAACAGAAAACCTACTGGCAGTTTATTGCAAGGTTTTTGTACCATAATAGCAACCCAGACAATTTATCACTTAAAACTATTAAAAATGTTCATAAAAGTCACTTTTCAAGGTTAAAAGTTATTGGAAGAAAGATCAAGGACCCATAATGCAATTCAAAAGCATAAATAAATGTGGAAAAAATAAAAACATGAATCACAAATACGGAAAACTGCTAATTAACAAATATTTTTTATAGTACATGTAACCCTAACCCTAAACGGTACAGCAAGTAACCCATGAATTGCTTATTATATTGTGCCAACAAACAGATGTTAATTCCTAGAACATTTACTGATGGTTTTATTCACGTAAATAAAACATTGTTACTTGATTCCACCAAAAATAAAAAATAAAAATCAATTAGCAACCAAATGGGAATGTTTGGGTTATAATAATGACTAACTGTACTTCACTATTTCCTCACAGTTTGGCTTAATGTGCAAATAAAATTAATCTTGCGTGCGAGTGGTGGTTTGGTTCTGTCCGCAACACTCAAACACTCGGCGGTTCAGGATGGAAAATTCATGACGGTGGCAATGTCTGAACACTGCAGAGTTAAAATAGACAGGAAGCTGTCAGTGGACATTGAGTAATGCGCACACTGAGCGTCACCAATCCTAATTCAGCTGATACTAAAACAGGCGGACAAGTGACTAACTTACCTTATGACCCCACATGAGCTACAGTATACAGTATAAGCAACTGTGACATGATGTTGTTTTGTAATAGATAACACAGTTCATTCTCAGTCTAAGCTTCAAGCCTTTTCTTTCTTTCTTTCTTTCTTTCTTTCTTTCTTTCTTTCTTTCTTTTACTTCTTTGTTTCTTTTTTTACTGCTTTCTTTTTTCTTTCTTTCTTTTTTACTCTTCTTTTTTATTTCTTTCTTTTTCTTCTTTCTTTTTTGCTATATTTTAACTATATTCTCTATTTAGATTTTTTGTTGTTTGTAAAGAGTGGTGTATGTTTATTTATTTATTTAGTTAATTATTTTGTTTCTAACAAAACTCTTAAAAAGCATTTTAGTGCATTTTATATAAATGTTTTTATATCTTAAGTTTGATCAAATCAAAAATGTTCCATAAGATTCTTTAAAAATTCAAGAATTTATTGTTTTCATTCATTCATTCATTCATTCATTCATTTACTTATCCATTCATTCATTCATTCATTCATTCATTCATTCATTCATTCATTCATTCATTCATTCATTCATTCATTCATTCCATCATGCTGTATTATCTTTAAATATATTTTCTTTGTATTGTATATGATATGCCGTAAAAAAATAGTTCGGCCTTAAATTTCTAAGTTAAATCAAATTAAATTTTCTAAATCATTTCAACTTACACTCAAAAAAAATGTTTGTTGCTTGTTCAAACTTTATTTTATTTTATCTTATTACTTTATTTAAAATAAGCTGAAACAACACAATTCTTGAGGTTTTGTTTGGGGACAGCTTAATTGTTTTATGTTCAATCAACTTAAAATTGTAAAAACCAACTTAACTTAATTGATTTGCAGTGGGACGACATGAAGTGATTGTGTGGAACCCAGTATTTTTTTACAGTGTATATAAATTAAAACATCATGCTATCATTTCTATAACTTAAAAAAAGTTGATGAAAAAATATGTTGACATGACATTTTGATTAAATTAACCAGATAGCAGTCCACTTTTCCACACTGAAAAGTCTCTAAAACATGACGTGTCTGTCAGCAGAGGTACAGTACACGTCCATCTCAGACAGTCGGAGGTCACGGATACACTTATTATGTAGTGTAAACAGAACCAGCATGGCTCGACATTGTGTATTGTGACCCACAGCCACATAGACACTTTTATTGGACTTTGTGACTATCAGCAGAGATTTTTTTAATGTTGCGAGTATGGACTGCTAAACCTAGTGGGTGTGTTCATTTAACTTTTTTTTAAATAACCATTTGTGATTCACATCTAAATGTGAGAGTTTCAAGTGGGCAAAATGTTGAATCTGAAGGGTAATATCAGCCTGCATGATGCATGAGCAGAAATATATAAATACACATATACTTTTTTATGTCTGCATTTATAATGTTACGAATAACTGCATCTCTGACAGTGAGTAATGCATATTTTGTATGCATTAAAAAACCTACTATAAAATATGCATCACAACAAAGCAAAACATTTCTTTTTGTTTTGCTTTTTGTTACTGTTTTCAGTTATTCAAAAGGTCTTGCTTTAGATACGCAGTTGCTGGGTGTGATTTGAATGAATGGACCTCCTGTGTAGACATGCTGTGTTTCTGATGGACTGGATAGGGCTGTTATATGTCTTTTATTTGTGTTTCACTTTCTCTGTGTTGGAAATCTCTTCAGAAGTCCATGCGATTCAATATTACAGCAATTTTTAGTCACAATAAAAGCCAAAAATAAAACCACTTTCACAGATTCACAAAACACACACACATCCACACAGTAAGAACACATTAATTAGCTACATTAGGAATTAGGTAGATTTTTTTTATTCTATGCAAATTTGCTAATATTTGTGTCATTCATGTTTGTTATGGGCCTCACGGTGGCGCAGTGGATAGCACGTTGGCCTCACAGCAAGAAGGTCGCTGGTTCGAGCCTCGGCTGGGTCAGTTGGCGTTTCTGTGTGGAGTTTGCATGTTCTCCCCGTGCTGGCGTGGGTTTCCTCCAGGTGCTCCGGTTTCCCCCGGAGCACCCGGAGGAATATAGGTATAGGTGAATTCGGTAAGCTAAATTGTCCGTAGTGTATGAGTGTGAATGGGTGTGTATGGATGTTTCCCAAGGATGGGTTGCAGCTGGAAGGGCATCCGCTGCGTAAAACATATGCTGGATAAGTTGGCGGTTCATTCCGCTGTGGCGACCCCAGATTAATAAAGGGACTAAGCCGAAATGAAAATGAATGAATGAATGTTTGTTATGTCATTTTTAAATATATAAATATATCAGCATATACATATTAGAAGCTTCTTTCTCAAATATTTCCTTTAATACTTTAAAATATATATATATTTTTTGTCTTTTAAATGTACCAGTGTTTGGACACACCTGATGAGTCATTGCTATGACTGGTCTACAGTATTTCCACAGTCTTTTCAGTAGAATAATATGATCGAATGTGGTTGTTTAAAAGGAAATCAATAAAATTTCTAGTGATTAATTCAAATGAATTGAAAAAAATAATTAATTTATTAATTTTACAATAATAAAAAAAGTTTTAAAATGAAATCTTAAAATGCAAAAAAATTGTAAATGGAAACAAATGAGTTTCCATACACACTCATTCACACACATACACTACGGACAATTTAGCTTACCCAATTAACCTATACTGCATGTCTTTGGACTGTGGGGGAAACCGGAACACCCGGAGGAAACCCACGCGAACACGGGGAGAACTTGGAAACTCCACACAGAAATGCCAACTGACCCAGCCGGGGCTCAAACCAGCGACCTTCTTGCTGTGAGGCGATTGTGCTACCCACTGCGCCACCGTGCTGCCCCCCTAAACAATTAGCTAGTTTGAAATAAATATAGCATTTTTGTAAAAACAAAATATTTTAAGCAGATTTTTTTCCAAATAAAATACCAATTAAAATAAAGATTAGTTAATACAAAATAATCATTAATAAACAATATTTAATATTCAATATTTAATTAAATAGTAAAATATTAAACAATAATTACAAATTATACAATTGTATTTATTTATGTGGGCCTCACAGTGGCGCAGTGGGTAGCACGTTCGCCTCACAGCAAGAAGTCGCTGGTTCGAGCCTCGGCTGGGTCAGTTGCCGTTTCTGTGTGGAGTTTGCATGTTCTCCCTGTGTTGGTGTGGGTTTCCTCCGGGTGCTCCGGTTTCCCCCACAAGTCCAAAGACATGCGGTATAGGTGAATTGGGTAAGCTAAATTGTCCGTAGTGTATGAGTGTGAATGGGTGTGTATGGATGTTTCCCAGGGATGGGTTGCAGCTGGAAGGGCATCCGCTGCGTAAAACATATGCTGGATAAGTTGGCGGTTCATTCCGCTGTGGCGACCCCAGATTAATAAAGGGACTAAGCCGAAATGAAAATGAATGAATGAATGATTTATTTATGTTTCATCCCATATTTACATTTAATGATGTTTTATGACTCTACTTTTTAACAATAAACAAGCTTTTTCATCCAGTTGGCCTTGAAAAATCTAAATAAAAAATAAAAGATGTACACACTCATTTTATTCATTTAAATAGTTATAACTCTTTTTAAAAGGATCATGTGACACTGATGACTGCAGTCAGTCATTACAGTTTTGCAATCAGTCACAATCCCTATTCAAATAGAAACCTATTTAGGTTTTTAGTAATAAAAACATTTTCACAGTATGATCTCAATTATTTTACATTTATGACTAGTAGTTCAACCACAATTTACTTTTGTCCAATTGAAATCCTTTACAAATACCAATAAGCTTTGCAAAAAAGGATCTCAATATAAGAAGCAGTCAGGTGTGTCTTAACACTGTGCGGTGTATTACATCCCGTTTTAATTAAAAATAAACTCATACACAGTGAACTTGGTGAGCAGAACTGACAAGGGTACAGAAGGTGCCTGTGCTTCAAAGCTATGGGCACAATGGAAGCAATTCTCACATACTGTGCACTCACACATATATAAAACCCACCGCTTGCTCGTGACTTTCCATAACACCTGTGGCTATCAATAGATGAGAACAGCAGTCATGACACTGATCCGTCTCATGGCCTGTGTGTTTGACAACACACTCATGTGAGCCGATGAGAGGAAATGTACGTTGCATGATTACAGCGAGGCACTGCAGGCAACAATTCTGAAGGCACAAGTCCAAAGACATGCGCTATAGGAGAATTGGGTAAGCTAAATTGTCCATAGTGTATGAGTGTGAGTGAGAGTGTATGAGAGCCACTACCCAGTACTATGAAACACCCATACACTCTCACATTCAAGCACACTCATATAGTAGGGCCAATTTAGTTTATCCAATTCACCTATACCGCATGTCTTTGGACTGTGGGGGAACCCCGAGCACCCGGAGGAAACCCACACAAACACAGGGACTCGAACCAGTGACCTTCTTGCTGTAAAGTGACAGGGGTAACCACTGAGCCACCATGCCACCCACTATAAGTTCAATAGCACAATTAATTTCACCCTATTCACATGCAGTTGTCTTACCAAAGAAAAAGCTGTAAAGTTTCATTCATGAGATTCGTGGGATGATATTTACCGCAAGGTCATCACTACTGACTCCACAAGAAACTTAGTCATGATTATAATAAGCTACAAAAGGCCATTGTGGCTTTAATGCAGGGAATTGAAACACTGAGTCAATGTCAAGGTTCTGCTCATGCAACAAAGAAATATGGCCACTGTGTCATGAGAAGAAAAAGGAGAGCCATAAAACTGAATGGATCCATATGTGAAATATACCAATAACTAATCTCTTTCATGCTGGCATTTCTTTCATGTGCTTGTACAAACAGGCAAAAAATGATCTCTGGACGGGCTTTGAAATGTTGTGTCGTTTTGTCCCAGACAGGTAAATAAGAGTCAGGACTGCATCGTTCAACCAATAGTAAACTCTGTAGCCATACAGATAAACCAACTGAAATCCAGCATTGTGCATTAAGGTCATATCTTTAGCAAATATTAGCAAAGCAACTGGAGATTGGTTAACATTATGAATTCTGGTTTTCCTTCGGCTTAGTCCCTTATTCATCAGGAGTCGCCACATCAGAATGAAAATGTTTTACACAGTGCAGATGTGATGCCCTTCCAGCCGCAACCCAGTACTGGGAAACACCCATACACTCTCACATTCTCACACACTACGGCCAATTTTGTTTACCTAATTCACCTATAGAGCAACGCGGTGAGTCAGTGGGTAGCACAATCGCCTCACAGCAAAAAGATCGCTGCTTCGAGCCTCGGCGGGGTCAGTTGGCATTTCTGTGTGGAGTTTGCATGTTCTCCTCGTGTTAGCGTGGGTTTTCCGGTTTCCCCCACAAGTCCAAAGACATGCGGTATAGGTGAATTGGGTAAGCTAAATTGTCCGTAGTGTATGTGTGTGAATGAGTGTGTATGGATGTTTTCCAGTGATAAGTTGCAGCTGGAAGGGCATCCGCTGCGTGAAAGATATGCTGGATAAGTTGACGGTTCATCTGTGGCAACCCCAGATTAATAAAGGGACTAAGCCGAAAAGAAAATGAATGAATGAATGAATGAATTCACCTATAGTGCATGTCTGGACTGTGGGGGAAACCGGAGCACCCGGAGGAAACCCACGGCAACATGGGGAGAACATGCAAACTCCACACAGAAATGCCAACTGACCAAGCCGGGACTTGAACAGTGACCTTCTTGCTGTAAGGCGACAGTGCTAACCACTGAGTCACCGCGTCACCCATAAACTTGAAGTTGCGAAATATAAATGATCAATCTAAAATAATCTTGAAACTGTGAAATGGAAACCACGAATTGTCAGATGTGAACTCAAAATTGCAAGATCTAAACTCAGAATTGTGTGACTTTTTTATCGGTTTACTTTTCAACTTTTGTTTTTATTTTCCACCTTTTATTCAGGAAATTGTTCAGGTTATGGATGTGGTATTTTATGTTGAGTGGTTTGTGACTTAAAAGAAATGTATCTGGAGTGAGTGACTAAAATTTTGAATATTTAAATGAGAAAACCCCTTCCATCACCCCCCTGATAAAATATCTTCCCATGGCAGTGTTACTAAACATAAACTCAGAATTATGAGATATTAACTCAGTATAGCCAAATGTAAAGTGAGGTGTAAACTCAAAATTGCTAAAACAAAATAAATAAATACAAAAATCTGAATTCAGATTTTTTCTCTTTATTCATTAGAATTAAAGACATTAATCACCCAAAAATGAAAATTCTGTCATGATTTTCTCATCCCCACTTTCAAACCTGTTTGAGTTTCTTTCTGCTGTTGAACACACACAAAAAATATACTTAATTTGAAGAATGTTCAAATTCCGGTAACCATTGACTTCCATAGTATTTACTTTTCCTACTAATTCAACAGTTACTGGTTTCTAACATTTCCAAAAAAAAAAAATTGTGTTCAAAAGAGAAAAAGAAACTCAAAAAGGTTTGGAACCACTTGTGGGCGAGTAAATAATTAAAACATTTTGGCTAAACTATCCCTTTAAGTGGACAAATTGAATAGTACTGTACAAATAGAAGTACAAATAGAACAGGTAATTCTCAAAAGTGAGAACTGTGAGATAAAATGCCACAATTACTTATATTTATTCATTTATTGATTATCCCATTGTGAAAATAGACGTCCATAATAGGATCCTAATTGGAACATAAATACAGCACTGTATTTCCCTATATGCTCTCAAGATAAACACTCACGCCTCCCTAAACACAATCATCTGCGACACTAAACGACACGACCCAATAGTCTATTATCTAATCTGCTGTTGACATACATTGATTAGTGCGCGAACCTGAACTCTGGAAGTTGTGTATATTTATGTTGGTGGGCACCCCCTTACATGTGAGTAAACAGTAAAGCCACATTCTCCACGTGGCATATTAGCCTGTATACGTACATTCTGAATACCCAACATCTCCAATGGAAAAACATGTGTCAAAGATTAATTGAAAATAATTATTAGTGATTTTATATACTGCACACAGAAAACATTAAATGGAAGTAAAGTGTGCTTAAGGCAAGAAACTGTAGGTGAATAAGGTAAAAATCAACTACTAATAGTTATCACACATCAGTTAATTGAGTTGAAATCTTTTTTGTGTTTCCAAACAAATGAAGTATTAATGAATAAATGCAGGTCAGGTTTAAAAATCTTGTTTCAGTTTTTGTTTCTTGTTTCAACATTTTTTTTTATCCCTTAAAAACAATTTAGATAAGAATAAATCTGTGAAGTCTGGTGTTGCCGAAGTGGAAATTTGGTTCACCCCCCCCTAAAAAAATGAACATTTCCTTCACATTTCCTCACACTAATGTGGTTGTAAACATTATGAATTTCTTTTTTCCGCTGAACACAAAATAAGATCTTCTGAAGAATGTTGGGAAAAAGCAGCCGTTGACATCTAGGAACAAAAATATGTAATGGTTGTTTTTTCCCCCCAGTATTCTTTATAATATCTTGTTTTGTGTTCAACGGAAGACACTCAGACAGGTTTTGAACAGGCGAGGATGAGTAAAGGACAAAATATTCATTTTTGAGTGAAATATCAAGTTTCAGATAACTTTTGTGAGAATAAATTGTTGAAATATGTGAAACAGCTTTCCATTGTAATACAGCCAAATTGATATATTTATGAAAAAATAAAAGAATATGCTTTTCTTTACCTGTACTGATTAAAATACAAAAGCTTAGGGGATTTTGCTAAATTTTGTAAGATTATAAATTATTAAAAAGTATTACTTACAGATGTGTGAAGATTAATGGCAAAAGTGTAAACATTTAAAATGACAGTTAATTAGTAGGCATGTTATATCCTGTTTCTGTCTCCCTTAAATAATTGTCAAAATGTATAAGACATTTTAATTATTTTGGACTTTGACCCATATAAGCATTTGATGAATCACAACTTCCTTTTGCCAGGAAAGAGTACAACTATTCTGTACAGAACGTCTGACTTAAACATAATGATGCAATAGTATTATGTCCAAGTGTCTCATTAAAAACATACTTTCGTGACTTCGGTGCGTCAGACGTGGTGACGTAACCGGTAGGGTGAAAAATCATACGAGCTGAGGGAGGGGTTTGTGTTGTATTAGAATGAATGGTTGAGGGGGGTGGAGTATCTAAACTCTCAATTACTACACCCGGTTTACATGCTTCAGATCAGTAGAAACACGGGTTGATTCGAACACGGTGTATACGAACAGGATCAGTTTATCTTTTAGTCGGAATATCTTTTTGAAATAGCATTTAATAACTGGCTTCACAGGAAAGGTGTAAAAGATTTTAAAATCTTAAAGAGAGATGGCAAAAGGAGAGGGAGCAGAGCAGTACTCCAATACCAGCCTCCTGCAAAAACCCAGCACAGACGCAGTCAAATTGGCGAAGGTAAGATACTGTAAATTAAGTATTTTGATTTTAAATTTATTTATCGTATTTCTAGTGAAAAAGCTTAGACGGTTTTCTTGTTGGAGAGCCACGTAACCGGTAAACGCAGATCGACGTGTCAAGTCAGGTTGAATTGAGCGCGCACGCCCTTCTGAACTGCTCACCTAAATTACAGCCTCATATTATTATGAAGCAATTCTAGACTGATTACACGTGAAACGCTCCCTGATTGTTGAGTATTGCACCAGTTTGTGTTTTTGTCACGTTTCATTGCTGATTTGCATATTAGACCGGTGTGAGAATTTGAATGGGAGCCGTTGTTGCTGCTGACTGACGCTTCTATTAATGTACGTGTAATTTGAGCGTAGCTTACAATGTGCTTAATTAGTTTACCTTGAAAATATTTATTTATTTATTTAACCAAGATTACAGCAGACAGTTTCTAAAATAGTATTCAGTGTAACAGTACCAAATCCTGTCAGGCATATTTATAACCAGAATCATTTGCTCACATAGACTTTAAAAGAAGGATAGCAATGGAGTGAAAGTGTTTTCATTTTTACATAAATATGTTGTGCTCAGCGATAGAAAATTATTCTGCACACATGTTGACATTTTATTTTTATATTAGTTAACATTATTTGAAGCTGTAGAATAGACAATATATATGCATAAAATAAATTTTGTCAATTAAAATTTTTATTAAGACAATAAATGACATTGACTATGAAGTAGCAGACTGATTTCAAAGCAGAAGATCTAAAACAGAAAGCTTCATCTCTCTCCAACATGTGCAAACAAGCAGCTTAATTTATTTAAATGATTCCACACCTCTACCCAACTTCATGCCAACATCAATACTGTGGTTAGTGCACTAATGTTACTTCAATCAGTGGTCTGTCATCAACTCAAAATTCTAACTATAGTAATTATTCCAGCATTCTATCACCCTGATGTGTTTTTAATTTGTGTGTGTAACACAAGGCATTGATCAATAGTTAAATTGGTGGATCTAAGTCTAGACTACACATGCCACATCATCAGAATGATTAATCTGTGCCACCTTAAATGTAAACAATCATTTGGTTTATAAGGTTGATATGATTTCATTGCTGTAAAATGTGATAAGCTTTTATTGCTGGTGTAGATAAGCTAAATTAGTTGTATACTGTAGATTCAGCATGTTAAAATGCTTCCTGCTAGCTCTCTCTGCCCTAATTTTGTGTCAATGGTTACAGTGCAAATATAAAATTGTGTCTGACTGGAGTCTAAATAATGTAATCAGAATCAGTTTTCAGATCTGTTTTCAGATCTTAATATCTCGCATACAAAATTAAACCTGACTTTAAAAAATGGTATCGCAATTAAGCAATGTTATTTTAAAGAACTGTTAAATATTACACAGTTTATGGTTTATTTACTTCCCTATACCTTCTTGAACTATTTGCAACTTTATTTACCCTAAGTGTTGGCATCCCAAGCAAACACAGCATGCAGTCCAGAATTAACAAAAGCCCCACTCACTCAATATACCACCAACAAGTGCTCTATTAACACCCCTGAGTCTTTGGCAATGAACTGTTCCCCTTGTCCACTATTATAGCTCTGTCACACTGTATCCACGTCACTTGGACCTTCCAGACAGTAATCCAGTGTCATCATTACATGACTTTGGAGTGTTAAAATCGTTTCAGTGTCCTTTAACATGAGCAGGGGGTGTTGTGGGAACCAAAAAGCCAAAGCCAGTGACTTATAGTATGAACATTGCAGCTTTAATGGTTTATTTTTGTACATGTGACTGACACTCAGCTGTTACCGACTAATGTATTTGGAATCACTGAACTGATTGGAAATCACACCCACACTTGACTTGGTAAATGAGAAAGGGAGTAAGCTCTTATTCAACCCTCATGACAACCTTTTCGAAATTTGCTGATCTTCCGTGAGTTGATGTGCTGATGTTAATCAGAGAATGCTTTCTCATCTGATTGCGTGCAGTTGAATTTCTCTGCTCAAGGGCTCATACGTTTACCCAAATATAAGAATCTACATGTTTGAATGGCAAATGAGGCTACCTACATTTGGATTAGGACCAAACAGCAAGTCAAGCAGAAATGTGTAGTATTAGCATAATTGAAACAGAAGCTTGAAACCCTAGCAATTCAACAACTTCTTGCCAAATTACCAGTGTGTCTGGACAAAGTGTGCCTATTTACGCCACAATTAAGTTAGTTTAGATTCCTAGTGAGACATGAGCAACTTACAATTCAATTCAAGTTTATTTATATAGCGCTTTTTACAATGTAGATTGTGTCAAAGCAGCTTAACAAGTTCTAGTAAAGTCCAGATTTCAGAGTTTAGTTCTGTTCAGTGTGGTTTAAGTTGACCTTGTTGAATTTAGCACCCATAGTATATTATGAATGTTTTATTTAATATTGATTTCTTATTTCTTCTTTTTATAAATAGCATGAATCGAAGAGCCGGTTGTCGGTGTGCAGCAAGTTGTGTTATGCCATCGGAGGAGCACCATATCAGATAACAGGATGTGCAATTGGCTTCTTCCTTCAGATCTACTTGCTGGATGTTGCTTTGGTGAGTAAAACTCTGTGATTAATTATATCAGTTGATTTATGATTTTCTGACTGATATTTTTGTGTGTTTAGGAAAGCTAACACTTTAAAAAGAACTTCTATCTAACATGGTATTACAATGTGTTTTTGTCAGCAAGCCCACAGAGTTCAGAATAGTTTTGTGGCTATCACGGCAGAAACAAAAGCTGCTTCTCTTCATAATGTTTTCTGTTGTCTTCTTTTGAGTTCAAATAAATTGCCTAAGCAAGCTCATCCTTTAATATTAGATCACAATATCAGAAAAAGCCCATACATTAACCCACTCTCCCCTCTAGGAAATCTGGAAAGTAGTCAAAAGTGAACAAAAAAAGAGATGGATTGAAAACTCCAGGTGTAAACAGCAATGTGTCTCCATGTGCCCCAAAATGCGTCTTGTCGTGTTTACACCTTATGCATTTTTATTGACAAGATTACAAGTAGATAAAAGAGGTGTTCTTTAGTGGTTGTTCAAATGCATTCAACCACACATTTACATTATAAAAACAATCCAAGGGAATGTTTTCAGAACATTTCATACATTTACACTTGAATGTAGTGTGTGATTAGACTGCAGAAAACGCATTTTAATACCAGGTGTCAAAGTAGATTTGATGTCATTGTATTTTCTCACAACTTTGCTTGTATTTGTCAAGCACTAATAATAGGACAGAAACAAAATATGTAGGTTGAAGATCAACATTTTCTAAACTTGAGCTGCCTTGCCTAAAAAAATGTTTTTTTTTTTGTTTTTTTTTAAGCCAGGCCCTTTCTCATACATTGAATTCATGGAAAGTGCCTCGTAACAGAAGATCAAGTTGACTTGTAGAATGTAGAATATGATTGCGATCCTCAGGGGGCAGTGGGTTTCTTTACACCCCCTGCTTGCATAGTCTGAGATGACAAGTACAGTCACAAAGGGGGAACTGTACTGGAAAATGAATCGCTTTTGCAAAGGTCTTTGGTGCCATTAACTTTTGGGGCTACTGTAGTCTTGGCAGGCTTATTGGCTAGATTAAAGAGTCTGAATAGGATTGTTCTAATAGCCTTCAGTGTTTATCATGTAACCACTGACTACAGAAGACAGGTTCCCAGTGTGTACCCTGCTAATGTGTTTAATCCCATAATTAACAGTTATTCCTACAATGCACAATGTCAGCATGGAGCACTTGGTCTGTGCAACATTTCCTTCAGCAGTTTTATTATTGTGTTGTACTGTAAGTAAAGCCGTTTCAAATGAGTAACTCCATTTGCTTGTCATGTGGCTTATAATCTCGTGCGTTTCAAGGTCAATGGGCACCATGAGCTCTGTGTAAAACTTTGTTGTAGTTTACATGCTACCTAGCCCTTTAGACTGTTGTAAATGCATATGTTTATTGTAAGAAGTCATATCTTTGCCTGATACGTAGCGATGCGTATCTTTCTTTATGACCAAAATAAATAGATTTTTCCCCTTCACCATGTATAGTAATAGTCATTTCTATTTTTCTCCCCCTTTTAATAAAGCAAAAATAATTAATATTTCTTATTAATTTGTCATCTGCTTGTTATCAGTCCACTCTAATGCTAAATAAGTTTTTGAAAAATACCAGCTAGTGAAGTGAGTTTTTGATAAAACAATGTTTTGTTTTTTTTCTTCAATAGTTGGACCCATTTTATGCCTCCATCATCTTGTTTGTGGGTCGAGCATGGGATGCCGTCACAGACCCTACAGTGGGATTTCTTGTCAGTCGGACTCCCTGGACCAGATTTGGACGAATGATGCCTTGGTATGTCCTTAAATTCTCCAATGCTTTATTGTCCAGTTCTTGATGTTCAGAGCCATTTTTCACATTAAACTATGTGACTGATTGAACAAGAACTTAAATTGTCTTGTTTTAGGGGCATGTTGCCTGTAGTAACTGTTTGCCCTTCTTAGTAAAATTGCTGTTTCACAATTCTACCCACAAATGATTTAAAATGCATCCCAAATGAATTTCTCTGGTCCGTCACTTGCTTTGTCTTCTGACCCATTTCTCCATCGTTGTGAAATGTCAGGAGGTGTAGACTTTAAGTGGGAGAGCCAAGTATGTCTGGTGATCTTTCTAAGTGAGGGGACACATGGGGGGTCGAGGGACTGGATACACTACAGAAGCACTGCCTTTGGGCAATTTGCATTTTCAGTCAGCCAATCTGATTTGATTCTACATCACATGCATGAATAAACCAGTGACTATCAATGTCCTGACAACAAGCAACATTTGCGTATACATTGTTCTCTTGAATGGCTTCTCTGTTTTTGCTACTATTTTGTTTAACTTTATATTTTGCTTATGAAAGTGATGATACAAACAATTAAGCAATGCATAGAATCAAATGGAAATTTTGAAGCAAAAACCTGTGAAAACAAAGTTTGTTTTACTTCAAAATTATATTTAATTCGAATATATTGAGGCAATTAAAACTATATAGATCCTTTTAACTATAAAAAAAGTTTAATGTTACTTCTTGCAAAAACTACTTTTTTTTTGTCCACCTGAAGTTGCCGATCAACATTTTTTTTGAAGACCTTAAATGCCATTTGACTGGAGGGATTTAGCCTCTTTCTCATAACACAAAAATGAGGAAAAAAACCCCTAAACTTTAAAAACTAATGACCCTTAACCTTACGCTCAGCCATGCATTCTCTATAATGACAGTGATGCCCGTGGCAGTAGAGGTGTCTGTTGTGTGGTTTTCTATACAATAACTAGAGTTGGTAAAAGCTTTGTTAGGCTTACACCGGAGGGAAAATGATTTGTACTAAACTAAAACTCCGTTTTCCCAAGGCGTTTAAAAAATTGGAGATGATGCTAACATCAAAAGCAGGTTTACTTATTTAGTTTTATATTTCATATGGCTGTGCATTTGAAGAGTGTTTTGGCGGCCATGCTTTCTTGAGTCCTCAGTCTCTCATTTGTATGAGTAAGTGGAAAACCAGTCAGAGGAAGTGCTGGGAATTGGGGGTGGGGTGAGAGAAATTTGTGACTCCTTTCTAACTGGACACTGGGCATGTGAAGGACTCTGGTAGGAAACTGGTGAGAAAGTTATGCCCTATTAAGCTCAATTCAATGACATTGAATCTGAGCAAGACGATTGTATTCTCTTAGGCGGCATCCATTAGGAGATCCCTAGTTACCGCCAGGTCTGTTCTGGGATGGCACATGGGAGTGCATGAGACCGGATTGTTGTTGTAGTTGTGGGTACATGTGAGAATTAAAGGAAACTTTTTTTTTTTTCCCCTCCCCTAAGTATCCCCTTGGAGAATTATGTAGACCACAAGCCTGTATAATTTAATTTTCTCTGTATGTGATCACACATATTATTAATAGTCGCAAGCATTTGAGTTAAGATCATAATCCTAAAGGGCAATTCCTTACAAAGGTTCATCACATTTTCAGTAGTGATTGAAATTACATACTCTCTAACTGTAAAAAAAAGTCAATATTTGAACACAATTCCCTCATAAACCGCAAATGATTTTCTACAGATGTTAAGAGTCAGAAAGGCCAAGAACATCTCTGATCTGCCTTAATCCGTGGGATATTTTCTGTCTTAAAGAGACTAGTGAAGTGTAGATTGAGTTATCTGTAATTCAGAAATGGCATGCATAACATGGCATTTGTCCTGCGTTGAGGGCTCAGAAGGAAGACATTCCTTTTTTGTGCCACATGCATGGGGGTTGGGAGAAATATGCAAACTGACTGCAGCTTGAGTGGTCCAGCCCACAACACACCATCTCTGTTGTCCAATCAGATTGAGGGGAAGGCAGACCAAGCGAAGCCTCAAGTCTAAAGGCGGCACACTGAGCGGTGGGGTTATTTTAGTTCAAATGGCGTGGTCTTGCTGGTAGTGAGATTTAGTTGCTATTTTGAACTTTTAAATAGTAGCACCTTTTTGCTAAGTGTGCACTTAAACATACGTTCAGTTCAGTTTTTACAATGACATTTTTAATGCAAACTGATATAACAAATTGTTAATAGATATGTTTGTAAGATAAACTATACTAAAATACAGCTCTGTCATTACAGTATTTAGTTAAGATTTCTTCAAAAGTTTAAGTGATTTTCAAATGCAATCAAATAACCCTCTATCGATCAACAAGTCCTGCATTTAGGCTTGTATAGACAAATATTTATTTGATTTTAAATATATTGTATAATAGTATTAAGCTCTTGTAAAATAAACTAAAATATGGGCTTGTTACTGATGAGAAAGATTTAGAGTTTTGTTGTTTTTAGTTTCCAGTATGCCTCTATCAGTGATTTCAAATGTACTTAAATAACCTTCGCTCCAACAAACTCAGTCCTACCTTTACCTGTTAAGCTCGTTTACACCAATATTTGTTTAGTGCAGGCAAAGTTCATTATCTAATCTAAGCTAAATGTTGTAAACGTGATCTTCTTATTGTCTTAATTGTAGTGTTAATATATTTCAAAGTAAAAAAAGTAAATTACTTTTACATTTATTAACTAATATAAACATGGTTAATGTTAATTTCAGTATTTACTATTACAAAATGAATATAGGCAAGTTCTGTCTGTGAATGTTAAACTTGAACATCTGTATTCTTATTATCTAATGTTAACAATAATTAAATAAATGTAATGCTTATTGACAATCTTAATGGATTATTTCTTACATTAATAGGCAATGCTACAATTATAATTGACCATTTTTCTTTTTCTAGAGCTTGAAATATTTGTGGCGTGTCATTCTAAACAGTTGTGTTCATATTTGTTGGAGCAACATGACGAATTAAAATTCACTGTAGAGTTTTTAACTCAGAAGGTCCATGTGGAACCTAAAAACATTTTCTAGCACTAAATGTAGGGTAGTAATCTTGAAAATGGCTTTAAAGATGGGCAGTGCTACACTTTTGAGTACTGCAGTCTTATTGGTACCTGAAAGCATCATGGAATTAGCCAAAGTGTTTTATAAATAAACAGCAAGGGGGTGGAGAGGGGTGTGAGGCAAAAAGAAAGTGAATACAAACATTGATATTCTGAGTCAATCAGGGGAGTACTGTAAGTTCTGATTCTGTAAAGGTCTACTCCACAAAAAACTGCCAAGTGAGGCTCCACTTTCTCCGTAAAATCAATAAAGCTTGGGTTTACTGCTCACATAAATCACTTGCAGGAAAACAAATGCCATTCAGTTCTATGACATTTAGTGTGACTGAAATCAGATTTCCTTGTATAGACCGACATGACAAATAAGAGCAGACACTGTATTTTCACTTCAGCCTCCGGATTGGCCACCTAGGAGTCGTGCAGGTTTATAAAACAAAAACAGAAAGTGATCTAGTCAATTTGTTTGTGACTCAATATGTTGGGAAACCAATGATGACATTGTGGCTTTTAGAAAAAAGGGAAAGGATATGACATGCTTGACACATGATGTACTGAAACACTTCACTTGGCACACCTCAACTATGTGTATTATCTGTTTACCAAGCATGCTTATCATCATCATTGTCTTTTATACCATTCCACTAATGTCATCTCTCTTTTTTTCCATGCAGGATTGTTTTGTCTACTCCATTTGCCATACTTTGCTATTTCCTCATCTGGTATGTGCCCTCGGTCGACCAAGGAAAAGTTGTCTGGTACCTGATCTTCTACTGTTGCTTCCAAACTTTACAAACAGTGAGTTATCATATTTATAACACCATAAGTTGTTGCTTATTTGGCTTTGAGAACATTTCCTAACCTTTTTGTTTCTTAAAAAACAGTGCTTCCACGTACCATACTCTGCTCTCACCATGTTCATCAGCACTGAACAGAAAGAGAGGGATTCAGCTACAGCTTACCGTGAGTTTTAAAGCATCTACACCTAGTTACTGCATATTCTCTGTTTGCATGGCTAACCCCTAATCTCTTACCTCAGGAATGACTGTTGAGGTTTTGGGCACACTCATTGGCACTGCTATTCAGGGTCAGATTGTGGGAATGGCCAATGCTCCCTGTATCAGCACTGAGATGGACCTGAACTCCACAGATCTACAGGTGGCTTCCGACGTCAACATCACAGAGCCTCATGTTTCCCTGCAGGACCTGGTAAGGATTTTTTTGAGACTGGCTGTAAAAATGAATGTTTTTTTTTTAATGTTTTGTCATTAAATGGTTGGTATCTTATGGTTTCCACAGAGAAATGCTTACATGATCGCATCTGGTGTCATCTGCGTCATCTATGTTGTCTGTGCTGTGGTCCTGTTCCTTGGTGTAAAAGAACAAAAGGGTAAGTGCTGGTACTATTACACTTGCCATTGCTTTTGGAGTATTACATGCAAAAAATTGTGGGGTTGGCAAGATAAAAAAAAACAAAAAAAACGTTTCTTTATCATTACAGTAATCATTACTTCAGCCTTCAGAAATATTTCTAAAATAGTGATTTGGTATTCAAATATTTTTAATGGAAACCATTTAAGGATATATTTGAAATGGTAATAATTATTTTTAATTATAAGTGTCTTTACAAAAAAAATTTTTATAAGTGATTTTATTAATCCATGTTGAATAAAAGTATTGACACAAACTTGACTAATCTATTTGACCTTTGAAATGGTAGTGTAGATTATCTTTAACCTTCAATTTTGATTTTAAGTTTAAGCTTTTAATGTCTTCTAGTATGCTAAATATTTAATCAGATTTTTTTTTATATATAAAATTTGCACAAAGTGTTGGAAGCTGGCAAAAACTCATCCTGCACAGAACATATATTTGGTACATTTAAACATATATTTGGTACATGTACCTGACTAGTAAGAAGCAAATTGTAGCTTGTGACTGTAAACGTTGTATTGGCGTTTTTTGTTTTTTTAAAGGGGAAGTGGTTCATTCAGTTTGCCCCAACCAAACCTGCCGTTTTGGTGGTGAATGAGTATAACACTGTTTATCAGTCTCATGGGGTTCTTGCAGATGTGCTCTGGGCTTTTCAACACTGCTCGGGTTACTTTGAGTCAGTAGTTGGCCCTTCAGCAGAGCTCAGGTGCTCCCAGGGAAGATGCTTAGCAGGGTTATTATTTTTCAGCTTGTGGTAAAAGAAGGTCGTTATCGGCGTATACTTTTTATTGCACCAAACTATTCAGCTAAACCAAGCAGGTCTATATTGTGAAACTGTAGTGGTGAAAGGCAAGCACAGTCTTGACTCATTAACATGCCTCATTTGTGGATTTATAATGCTAAAGGCGTACAAATGAAGCGAACAAGCAATTAAACAACTTAAAGAACTTTGTGGCTTTCTTGTAATGCAACTCTGCAAGTTGTTTTTGACAATCAGTGTGCACAGTTTCTCTTAAATTTTCAGTAGGTTAACACCTAAAAATTGTCGGAAATAACCTTGCAACAAGCTTGGTGTTTGCTATAGCACTCATTGCATTTGTTGTAACTTTAATTGGCATTTGTTTGATCCAATGCCATATTTCCATCATTTAATCTAACTTTCTCTTTTTCTGACAGACACATGCAGGGTAAGGACTGAGCCCATGTCATTTTTCCAGGGTATTTGCATGGTAATGGGTCACGGTCCATACGCTAAGCTGGTCATGGGCTTCCTCTTCACCTCTCTAGCCTTTATGGTAAGTCCTCATGCAAATAATTCAGGTTTATCTGTGGTCACCACTAGCTGTTAGGTTGTTTAAGTTGCTAACGCTACCGCACTGTTGCCTTTGGCCAATACTTTATTTGTTAGCTTTTCCTAATGTTTCCTTACTGAGCAGCATATGTCTATGAACATTTCATGCAGCTTCTGGAAGGAAACTTTGCTCTGTTCTGCATCTACAACCTGGGCTTCAGAAATGACTTCCAAAACGTCTTGCTCGTCATTATGGTGAGTAAAGCATTTTGTCCTTTTTCAATGCTAAAAGACTATTATTTAATGATTCATTATCATAGAAAGGTAGTCAAATATCCAGAGTACTGGCAACCAGATTATTGTTTGAGGAAGATTAGAAGTTGTTCATCTTGTTTTTTTTTGAACAAGTTCATGTTCTTTTGTCCTTGAGCTTTTAGTGTTCAAACCCACATTCCATATGGAATTCATGTTCAGAAAGAGAGGATTATTGTTGTCATGTAAACCCAATACTGTTGAGTTGTTGTTTTTCTGTCTTTCTGACTACAGTAATCCTTTTTCAGGGAGATGTAATGAATAGAATGTTTTCAGACATTGAAAATATGACACCAGGCCAACATTCTAATATTGTTGTCAGAAAGGTGTGTTAGCATTCTTGTTAATGGTAGTCAGCGTTTATACAGAGATACTCATTTTGAAATCAAGTCTTGGTCAGTGAATTGCTTGCGTGCCTTATCTGTCCTAAATCTAGAAAGATAGAACAGTAAAAAAACAGAGCGTGGCACTTTTAAGGTCGAGGTCATGGGTTTGATTCTCAAAAATGACACGTAAAAAAATAAAATTACAATTTTCAGTGTATAAAAGTGTTTGTCTAATGCATAACTGTTAATGTTATTTGAATAAAAAAGGAATTGTTAAATAGTTTGCATAATTAAACTGAAAACGCAAATTTGACCTTCAGGTTGTGCTTGTTGTTTTAGTCAAACACGTTAATTTTAAAGTGGTTATATCTTTTTCAAGTTAAAAGTATAGTTCACTCAAATGAAAATTTACTCGGCCTTATGAAGTGCTTTCAAACCTTTGAGTTTCCTTTTTCTGTTAAACACAAAAGAGGATATTCATACTTCACTCTATTCATACACTGACATTCATGCTTGGGGAAAAATATACCTATCGGTTTCCAACATTCTTCAAAATGTCTTCTTTCGTGTTCAACAGAAAGAAGATAAAAAATAGATTAATAATATTTGGGTAAACTATATCTTTAAATATTATTGTGTCAACCTGAATAGAGCTTTCCAAGAAAATGTCCCTTTTTATCCCTCACACTTTTACAGCATTTCTCATTGAGCCGGTTCTATTTTAATTTCCTCTATTTTAGCTTTCCGCCACACTTGCTATCCCATTTTGGCAATGGTTCCTCACGAAATTTGGCAAGAAGACTGCAGTGTATATTGGGACTACAGTAAGTATTGGCAGTGGCACACATTCAAACCTTCTGTTAAACTGACCATCAGTGTCTGTCATCTAAATACTGCTTTTTGATTCCAATTACTGATGTTTTATATTCTCTTTGCAGTCTGTGGTGCCTTTCCTGATCTCCGTAGTCTTGGTGCCGAGCAGTCTTGCTGTGACATACATTGCATCTTTTGCTGCTGGAGTCAGTGTGGCAGCAGCTTTTCTCTTGCCATGGTAATTATCCAACAAATAAAATGTGCGCTTCCAAATCTGATGCACTTGTATTCATGCGTGTTTTCCTATGTGCTCAGGTCCATGCTTCCCGATGTTGTAGATGATTTTAAAGTCCAAAATCCTGACTCTCAAGGCCATGAAGCCATCTTCTACTCCTTCTATGTGTTCTTCACCAAGTTTGCATCTGGAGTTTCTTTGGGGGTCTCAACTCTTAGTCTTGAGTAAGTTTACACTACTTACTATAAGGGTGGCACAGGCCAATTTGTTTTGTTTGAGAAGAACAATTCTAAATATTTATCCCCATTCTCACATATTGTATTGTAAAATTATGTACTTTAATCCACGAGTCAATGAGGTCTTTTAACGTTGGATTATAGTCTGCATGATCCAATAAGCCTGGCTTTGTGTTCTACTGTATGAGAATCAGTCTGGCCTCCTGACCTGCAGATATAATGCGATTTAGCACTTCTCCTATGGGTCTTTTGGGTTTGTAGACCGTGACCATGTAGGACAGTGTTTCATGTGAGATTCATTGATCAGTCACGAGGCTAGATTTAACGTGCTAATCTTTTGTTTCTTGCTTTTTGAAACAGTTTCGCCGGCTATGTGACGAGAGGTTGCACGCAACCTGCTGAAGTCCATTTAACCTTGAAAATCCTGGTGTCTGCTGCTCCCATAGTCTTGATCATTATTGGATTGCTAATATTCATCTCCTATCCCATCAATGAGGAAAAGAGACAAGGCAACCGCAAACTGCTTAATGAACAAAGGTAAAATGCACCTACAGATTTTCTGAAGCCCAAATTGTACTTTGCTTTTTTTATTAAGCATGTTAGTTTAACACTCTAATTGAATTATTCAGTCATGGAGAACATAACATCCTGACCCACATTTTACATTTCAACCCTTTGATTTGTCTCATATTTGTATTATATGATATAATGGATGTTTTTCACAAGACTTCTTTAACGATCATAAGTATCTTAAATCCTCAAAAGTTTTTAATTTTTTAATAAAAATAAACTTATGTACATTTATAAAGCTATACTTTGTATTATATCATCCTTTCATCAAATTACAAAATAACAAATGACTGCTTATGTGAGGTGCTTGTAATGCAGCATATATGGGCAAGACAGTAAATTTAACTTTGTTCTCTCTTCTGGCTGCCGTTATCAGTCTCACACAATTTTGTTTTCTTTTTCTGAAGTCCTGAAAACACTATCAATATTATTTTTGTTATTTGATCAGATTGCAAACAATGTATTCATGGTACTTTCACATTCACTGCTCTTTTTGTTAACCCAACTATGGCAAAACTTCCACTGCTGAAAAACAACGAAATGTGAAAAAGATCCGTTATGCCATTATGCCACACATGCCAACAATTCAATTGTGTCCTGAAATAGCATGAGTACAAAGGCAATATTAAATTTATACAACAGTTCTAGAACAACAATGAACTACTGATGAAATAATGGCCATGCTTGATGAGTTTGAGTTTGAGAGGACTAAAATATATTTGAAGTTTAGTATAAACCAGTACAAAGACATTCTCTGTGCTAATTACTTTTTAGATGAAAACAAATTTTTGTAATGTGTATGTCAAGTACCTGTGTTATGCTGTGTGTTCAACTATACTAGTTTTTACTGTAAACCAAAGTATATGTTGGGCTTCCAGTCACATGTCTTGCTTAACTTGAGCCTGCTCAACATTCTCAAAACTGTAAATTAACATGGTACTTTCAAACCTCTAAATCTGATTAAGTAGCATTCTTGTTTTTTTTTCTTTTTTTTTTCTTTTTTTTGAGCGGTGATCCGTTAATTTTGTCTAACTTTGACCTTTGTGGCTCTTTTACAGAGAAAATGAGATGGACTCAGAAACGGACTCCACTGAGCTCAATGTGGTTTAATGGCACCAAAAACCCTGGACGAGACATTGTGCCATTTGAGTTGGACCAACAGAGCTGGAACAAACCAGAGTGATTACTCTGAACCAACCATGCCTTGTGGCTAAAAGCTTCCAGCATCATCACCTCCACACAAACATGGATCAACTGGAAACGTAGCCTGTGCCAGCTCAAGCTCAATGTGCCTTGCCATTTCCAGTTGCAAGAGCTAATATGGAGTCGATTTGTGTGTGTCACCAGTATTTGTGCTGCTCACTGGTAGAAAAAAGCCAGCTTTTGATAAGCACATATCTATATACTGCACTAAATATTGATGAGGTGGGACATATCCACCTTTTAGACGAAACTTGAAACATTTACAAAGGTTTTTAGGTGCTAAAACCAAAAATGCGTTTCAATTGTGATTGAAAAGTACATTTTGGAAGGAATATCTGTGAAACTGTACACTACATAGATAATGTTTGTATGTAATTTAATATTTATAAATGCTTTTGTGCTTCTAACTGAATAAGCAAACTTGAAACCGTGACATCTAAGTGGGGTTTGATTACATCAAACTGTAGTATTGCACACAAAGTTATCACTTTTTCTTGTATTACTTTCCTTTTCATCTTCGTGGGGCATACAGAGGGATGTGCTGAGGGAAAAGTGTACAAATTTGATCCCTCAACACCTTCAGATTAGATCAATAATGTACTGCTGAGGCTTTGAATTATCTGAACGCCATCAGAATGTGTGGGCTAGAAAGGTATGATTAGTTCCTTCTGGTGAGAGGTGAAGAAGATTATTTAAGTATTTATTACTTTTATTTTAAGTCATATGTTGATTATCTGTCTTTTTTTCCCATCTTCCTTAATTTATCTTGGTTAAGGAATTATATCTATTATGCCATTAATTTCTATGGAAAAGCCAACCAGTGTGTTTACAGGTGACACTACTGTTTGTTTAGGTGTTAAATTAGTTTGATTTCTTGTCTGTTCGTTTTGATTATCCATCTAGTCTAGTGCTTTTATTATTGTATAGTATTAATTAATGTCGGCTCTTAGCCTGTAACTTAGTGTCAAACATCTGAATGCCAAGTGTTCCCTACAAATGTGTACGTGCTGTGAAATATGTACATAGACCCGTTTTTCATTTTCTATCTTTTGGGGGAAAATGGAATTACTTGTAAATAACATTTGTGTATATATGATTGTTGTATGTTATACATATGTACATATAATGCACATTGAAATCTCATCAGTGCAGTTCTTTTGCATGTTTCTAATTAATACGGTTTTCTAACATGTCAGTTTTCTATTGATGCATCTGTGACATTTCGATTGCTCTCATTAACACCAGTTTGTGGTGATCTGTCAAGATTTCCACATTCTGATATCACAAATACAGTTATTGTAAATAATAAATGTGCTGATGTTTGTACATAGATTTTATATATATTTTTTGGATGGGATCCTGTATGTGTGTGTGTAGTTATTTAAAAGAAACAATGGAAATGGTCGTTAATAAATGGTAATTGATATTAAAAGATCAGTGTGTTTTTTTTCTAATATGCCTCCTATGCAATTTCATAGATTAGTAATATTTATAAGTTATATATATATATAAATACAATAAATAAATATATATATATATATATATATATATATATATATATATATATAATTTTTATTATTATTTTAAATATGAATTTATATTATTTATTACTACGTTTATGATTAAATCATATGATTGGCTGAATAAAAATATACATGTTTTGGCATATATTTTTATTTTGATTATTTGGCATAATAATAGATGATGTATAGTACACATTTAGTTTTTATCGAATTCAATTCAAGTTTATTTATATAGCGCTTTTTACAATGTAGATTGTGTCAAAGCAGCTTAACAAGTTCAAGTAAAGTCCAGATTTTAGAGTTTAGTTCAGTTCAGTGTGGCTTAAGTTTCACTGCTGAAAGTTCAAACACTGAAGAGCAAATCCACCGAATGACATAAAACAAGATTTTATATTTGTAAACGTAAATGGCGCTATACAAACCTGTTTGAGCGGGAGAAATATGATTATTTAAGTTACCGGCGACGACATTTTAGATACTAACTAGAGCCTCCTGTTATTTTGTCAATATTAATTCTGAAAGAGAACGTAGACTATAGTGGTGTGTCTGTCAGTATCAACCAATAACTTTATTAAATATTAATATGTAATAAAAAAAAGGAGTGAGAGTATGTTACCTTAGAGTTGGGGCGCCTCCTGGAGGAGACAATTCGATGGCAGCTTATTGATCGTCACTCGATTACTCCTCCTGCTGACGATTGCTCGACAATTGATTGTTCAGAGCTGATGCAATACGGTAATTACAACGCAAAATATTTTGAAAACTGCTCTTTAATATTTATTTAAGTGCATTTATTTAATATTAAATAATTATATTTGTAAAAAAATTATATGTGTATACAAATTTAACTGAAGTTTAATAAACTTTTATTCATTGGAATATTCGATGTGGCTTTTATTATGAAACACGTGATGAAATCTTGGTTAAACCGGAAAGCCTGTCACCGGCACACACGTTTCTCAGCGACCGCCGGTGAGATTTAATATATTTTATTATGAATATCAAATTTATGTTATAGTTATTATCACTGACGATTTCTAAACATAATATTCAAATTTATACCGACACATTTCTTGTTCCGCAGTGTTTCTAGCACTCGTTTAAATGTATTATAGACAGCTCAGCGATTCATTCATTACAGACGTCACTGTTTCTAAAGGATAGAGATCGTAAAAACAACAATCGTGACATATGGTTTCTACCGGAATCACAAGTTCAGTTTATGTTTATTACTTGACACATAAACCTATATTACCTAATTTTGCACAGAAGCAGCAGACATCATGGGAGAGCAGCTGAGTCCTGATGAGAAGTTCCATCTCATCACCAGAAACCTTCAGGTGACAAACATGTTATTTTCTGTTTGCTATGAGCTCAAAACATAGTTGAAATTTAAAGTATATTATCAAAAGAATATATGGAAATACATAAAAAAAAAAAGTTTTATTTTCATCTGAGTATACCAGCTGTCACTTTACACGCCCTGTTGTTTTCTAAATTAAGGTAAAGTTGGTTTCATATTCACACATTTATACTTTCTCCTTAATAATATAATTTCCTAAAAGTATTCTTTGCAAATTCTAAATATTGAAATCATATAGCAGCCAATGGCTATCAAAGTACAACATTCACAACATTATTTTTAATAAATTTGCAACAATTTCAAAAAATATACTTTCACATTGTCATTATGGGGTATTGTGTGTAGAAGTTTCAGGAAATAAATTTAAACAGGAATTTAATTCAGTTTGGAATAAGGCTGTAACATTAAAAAAATGTGGAAAATGGGAAGCGCTATGAATACTTTCCGGATGCACTGTATGTATTTGAAATACATGTATCATAAATACTGCCCATCCCTGCTTACATGTACTATGGTAAACAAGATAGGGAGCGTGTCACAAGTGTGCGAATATAAAAACCAACTTTACCTCAATGTTTTCTCAGGAGGTTCTTGGTGAGGAGAGGTTGAAGGAGATTCTGAAAGAGAGGGAACTGAAGGTTTACTGGGGTACAGCAACTACAGGCAAACCCC
Organism: Danio choprae; assembly: GCA_903798125.1. Classification (NCBI taxonomy): domain Eukaryota; kingdom Metazoa; phylum Chordata; class Actinopteri; order Cypriniformes; family Danionidae; genus Danio; species Danio choprae. The sequence continues at coordinate 3,051,497 of CAIGQW010002378.1, forward strand.
ATGTTGCTTACTTTGTCCCCATGTCAAAAATCGCTGACTTCCTGAAGGCAGGCTGTGAGGTTTGTATTAGGCACTATGTATTGATTCTGAATGAGCATTTAGATACTTGTCTTTTTATTGTCATTTTTAATTACTTGAATTATGAATCTGGACATTGCTGTTTGTGGGTCAGAAATTAATGGATGTTTTCAATCATCAAAATATTACAGATGTAGGCTAATACAGTTTTTTTTTTTGCCCCTTACATTAGAATTTTTTTGATGAAAGAAATGACTAAAACCATATTTGAGGATCACAGTGCTAAGTGGTTCAAAACATGATGAGTTATGGGAACCTGGTATTTGTGGTTTGCTTTTTGGTTTTGTTCTTGTTGAATACACAAAATAATATTTTGAAGAAAATTGTAAACCGTATTTATTAACTTTATTAAAAGCTGTATTTAAAAATCAGTGGCTATCGGTTTTCAAAGATATCATCCTTTATGTTCAATAAAAGATAGAAACTCAAACAGGTTTGGAAATAATGGTGGATGAGTAAATGATGACAGAATTTTAATTTGTGGTTGAACTATTCTTTTAATATGCTTTCATGTGTGTGAAATGGTTTGTAAATGTCACATGACTAAAATACAAAAATGTGACGTCACTACATTGACCCTCTCGTACCTATTTGTCCTTTTGTTCTCAAGGTGACCATCCTCTTTGCTGATCTCCATGCTTACCTGGATAACATGAAGGCTCCCTGGGAGCTGCTGGAGCTCCGGGTGAAGTATTATGAGCAGGTCATCAAGGCCATGTTGGAAAGCATTGGAGTTCCTCTTGACAAACTCAAATTTGTCAAAGGCACAGATTATCAGCTCAGCAGGTAGCCGGATGACAATTGTCGGAGAATTAGTTTTATGGATATGTCAGGTTTATTCCACAGATTATGAAGTGTATTTTAACCATGCATGTAGAATGTTTTTGTGGTTGCTTTGTTTAGTAGAATAAATGCAAATGTCATGGCTGGTCTGTTATAGAGAATACACTCTGGATGTTTACCGACTGTCTTCCATGGTCACTGAACACGATGCAAAGAAAGCAGGAGCAGAGGTGGTCAAACAGGTTGAGCATCCTCTTCTCAGTGGACTGCTGTATCCTGGACTACAGGTATGCAGATTGGGTTTTTCCAGTCTTTGTGACTTACTGAAGGATTAAAGCTGCTTTTTAATACATTTCTTTGTTCTTTTTTTCAGTCTTTTAAAATTATTGTTATTATTTTTAGAGCTTATATATTTTTTGCTTGCTTTATTTACACTTTTTCACACATTCTGTTCTGAGTCTTGAAAATAATCACCAAAGTTTCCACAAAACAACAGATTCGTAATTTGAAGTAACTGAAATGAAAAGCTGAAAGTAATTGGAAAGTAATTGAAGTAATGATACTGAATATTTAGCTTTGCCATTAAAAGATAAAGTTACCTAAATTGTGAAAAATATTTGACGAATTTACTCTGCTTTTACTATTTTTAAGGACTTCTGTTCATGTAACCTAAATTATGATATAATTAATTCACTCTTAAGTTGTCAGTGTTTTAATTCCATACACTGTGTTTTTCATTTCCATAAGGCACTGGATGAGGAATACCTAAAAGTAGATGCTCAGTTTGGTGGTGTGGACCAGAGGAAGATCTTCACATTAGCAGAGAAGGTACATTTATATGTATTATGATCATATTTTGCATCAGTAATTCCAATACACTATGGACCAGATTTACTAAAAGCTTGCTCCAGTTCAAACCCTCTATTGGATTTACCAAAGGCATGAAGTGAAAAAATAGCAATAAAAATGCATAGACATAGCATATCCATTATTATAAGTTTTCATTTCAGATGCTAAATGAATAGGAGAGTACTTGTAAATCATTTGATAAGATTTACTAATACTTTAGTGTCACGGATTCAAGTTTGCGTATTCAGATAGCATTTATTCAAAAGCATTTATAAAAAATAAATTACATAAAAACATTACCTATGTAGTGTACAGATTCACAGTTATTTTTTTCAAAATCATTTAACCCTTAAAAAAAGCATATATTCACCCTTCTCACACCTGTGCTGTCAGATGATAACATGCACTTGATGGTCACCAGCTCTGCTTATTTGTGATTTAATTTGTACTGCACTTTTGTAAGATATTTGTCATCATGGAAATGAGCGGCATTAGTATACATTCATTCATACTTTGTCAATAGATCACTCAGAGTTTTACACTGACATTTGTGTTTTCTTTGCTCGGTTTATTATACATTTATATAAAATTTTCTTGAAATGTATCTTTGCACTTTTCTACAGTTATTAGCGATAACAGTGTCAGAAATGCGATAGTTTTTACTGAGTAAAGGATATAAATTATGGTCTTAACTCCTACGACTTCTGAGCAGTACATATATATTGAGAGTTGAGAGTCACTGGTTTGATTTGGTGTGTGTGTGTGGGCTTGGTCGATGTGCGTTTAGTGTGAATATAGTTAAGTTGACTTGCTTTGCAGTACCTGCCTTCTCTTGGGTACACCAAACGTACCCACTTGATGAACCCCATGGTTCCAGGACTGACTGGGAGCAAGATGAGTTCCTCAGAGGAGGTACGGTAGCATCTACAACTTCTTTCATAATTTCAAGAATACTATCAAATAAATAATTCTGCAACTTTCTGGTCTAATATCAGGAATCCAAGATTGACCTGCTAGACAAGAACCAAGATGTGAAGAAGAAGCTGAAGAAGGCGTTCTGTGAGCCTGGAAATGTGGAGAATAATGGAGTTCTGTCTTTCGTCAAACATGTGCTTTTCCCTCTGCACTCAGGTGAGCTTGGGAGGGAAAACAAATGAATCTTCAGACAATGTAAACATACAGTATATTTAAGTGCTTAATAATGCGTTTCGTTTACAGAGTTTGTGATTAAAAGAGATCCAAAGTTTGGAGGTGACAAAGTCTACACAGATTTTGAGGAAGTGGAGAAGGACTTTGCTGCAGAGGTACAGTATCTGAACAGTGCTTTTTACTCCACAAATGTCATACATTTGAGATTTAAAATTTTACATTTAGATGCTTTATTTGATACTGCAAAAACAGTAATATAGAAAGTGTCACATTATCCTTCAGAAATTATTTGAATATGCTTATTTGGTGAAAAAGGTATTTTTAATGGATTATTTATTTATTTTTAAATTGTTCTAATCAATGTTGAAAACAGATGTGGTGCATAATATTTATGTAGAAAGGGCGATGCATATATTTTAGTATTATTTGATTAGTAAAAAGTAGAACAAAAAATAATTTAAATGAAACAGAAATCTTCTGTGATGTCACAAATGTCTTTACTGGGAAGTTTGACAAATTTATCCCATTGTTGGCAAGTTGTGATTATTATTATTTTATCCAGATTTGGAATATAGTAGTGTATCAGAGTTTCCACACAAAATGTTTTAATAATAATTGATTGAGCATTAAATTAGCACATTAGAATGATTTGAAAAGGATGATATGACACTGAAGAGAAGAATAATGGCTGCTGAAAATATACATGACAAAAATAAATTAATGAATAATTAATATACTATTAAATAATATAATAATTTAGCACAATTAAATTTGCTTCCTTATTTTTAAATGAATCTTAGTGAGCAAGAGGCGTCTTTTAGAAACATAAATTATTTCATTTATTACTCCAAACAGGAAGTGTGTTTAAAAAAAAACTGATTGATGCATATGCTTACCCTGCACTTCTTACCTGCAGCAAATTCATCCTGGGGACCTGAAGGCTTCAGTAGAATTGGCTCTTAACAAACTGTTGGACCCTATCAGGAAGAAGTTTGAGAGCCCTGAGTTGAAAAAACTGACATCCACTGCTTACCCAGAAGCATCTAAAAACAGTGAGTGAAATGCATGTCTAAAAAACATTTTTTTAAAAGTTGAGTTTCTGAGTTTCAAAGTTTGATTCGATTGTCATAATTTCACAGAAGGCGGAGCTAAGGGTAACCCTAAACAAACCACAGATGACGATGAGGTCATCCCATCCAGATTGGACATCAGAGTGGGCAAAGTCATCAGTGTAGAAAAGGTAGAGACTGCATTCATTGTATGAGCATTTTAACTTCTATGAGGGTAGTGTTGTCAAAAGTATTGACTTAGGTAATAATCGATACTGAAATTTTAAAAACAACCACTTCCCGCTTAAATTTGAGCATGTGCTGATTGGCTATTTGTTCATGTGCTTAACAGATATGAATGTGATGGTCATTTCACATTTGAAAGACATTTGAGATCTATTAGTTAATCCGTCAATGAGCAGATATATGAGTTATTCGCTAATGTTTTAGTGTGAGTAAACAATGTTTCTGGAATATCATGGAATTATCAAGTCATGAAATATTAGGGATTTTTGTCATTTATAAAAAAAATTGTCACCGTTTGCCATCTGTCAATATACTTTTTTTCATGCCTATTGCAATGGTAATATTTCAGCTCCATTTTATTGATCTGGTTTCAAAAAGACCACTTGAAAGACTGGTTGTTGAAAAGTAGATGACAAAAGCTAAATACAATGTTTTTAAATGTTTATCAAACATTGCACAGGCATTACTTCAACGCCACACAAACAGCAAGTACCTCCGTTTTTTTTGTTTGTGTTTCAATCTGAGGTAAATTAACCGTTGTTGTTATAATAGTGGCTATTAAAGTCATGGGAAATTCTATTCAAGCTATAACCTATATATTTTATTTTATTTTAATATTATATTATTAATATATAAGCACAAGAGCAGTCTGTTTTTATCCTCATTAGGTGTCATGGAAATTTAGCTTTATAGTTAGGGAATTTGATATTTGGCCTAAAGTTGCTCTGAGTATCTATTTTTGTGCTTTGTGAGGAGTGGTTAATGGATGGCCTTCAGAGCCAATAACAGTCATATCTGTTGAGCACATGAACACAATTGCCAATTTGCTGTGTTTAAAAACTTGCTCAAAAGTCCTCAAAACATTTTTTGTATCGATCGGTACTAAAGTCAATACTTTTAACAACCATATAAGAGTGTGTTTAAATAATCTCTGTCTTGACCTGTTAGCATCCAGATGCAGACTCTCTATATTTAGAGAAGATTGATGTGGGTGAAGAACAGCCGCGGACTGTAGTGAGTGGACTGGTGGCTTATATCACAGAAGAACAGCTTCAGGACCGACTCGTTGTGCTGCTCTGCAACTTAAAGCCCCAGAAGATGAGGGGTATTGAATCTCAAGCAATGGTGCTCTGTGCTTCAATGTTAGTAGAACACCAAACATTGTGATACACACCAATTCATTCACAGATTTTCATAGCAAGTCAACTTTTTTATTGATCTTTCTAAACGTTTTGGCATTTTAGCGAAGGAGAGCCCAGGAAAGTGGAGCCTTTGGATCCACCAGAAGGATCCGCAGCAGGAGATCGTGTTTATGTAGAGGGCTATGAATCTGGCAAACCAGATGATGAATTGAAACCAAAGAAAAAGGTGTTTGAGAAGTTACAGGTATGTGGTGTTTATGTGTTGTGTATGTCTTATATATTTTTTGTACTTAAATCAAGGGACTATATGTAATTTTTTTTCGGTAACATTTTAGTTTAAGTATCAATTCACACTGTTAGCAACTGGTTTATTACCTACTTATTATTAACGTATTACTTATAAGGTAATGATTTTATTCCTACCCAAACTACCCAACTACTTTACTAACTATTAAAAAGCAGCTAATTAGTAGTTTTAGCTAATAGTCTTAGTTAATGCTTTGTTAATAGTGTGAGTTGTATATTAAAGTAACAGGTGACAGAATTTCATGTATTAATCACTTTTTTTATTGTCATTAGGGGAAAATGGCCAACAAAACTTAAAAAA
>CAIGQW010002378.1:3057799-3070855 GCA_903798125.1 Danio choprae
AGTTTTGAATTCTACACACGTTTAAGGTATCATTTTGTCTTCCTGGTTTTAAGTTTAATTGTCTGATCTCTTCAGGTGGATCTGAAGATCTCAGGCAAGTTTGTTGCACAATGGAAAGAGCAAACTCTGATGACCAAACTTGGACAGATCACCTGCAAAACACTTAAAGGTGGAAATATTAGCTAGAATAATGCTCAAGCTTCAGAGGGAGAGTTTTTATGACAACCATAATCCACATGACATCTACACTTGTGTCTGGAATATCACTCATCATAGGCATCAAAAACTAAATTGACTCTGATCGAAAAGCAAATGGCTTCTGATGTCCTTATTTAATTTAACCCTGTGAATGAACTAATAGCTCACAGTTACTGCAGAAGAATACATATGGGTATTGTCTGTGCTTTACATTGCATGTAATGCCGTCCAAGATGATTTACGCATAAAGTACTACAGTAAATATGCTCATTTGCATTAGCGATAAATGGAGAATCTTGCAGGAGTTCATCTGTTGTCTTCAAACTCAGGCTTTCCTGTGGTGCCATGTCTGGAAATTGATCATTGCTTATAATGATCAGTTTTACAATGTACAAACTATTATTTAACCATCAATGGAAGCGGTTCAGATGTGGGACAATCTACAGTATATAAACAATAAAATGTTATGGTGAATATTTTAAGATTAGTTTAACATTGTTCACAGAAAACAGCTAGAATTTCAAATAATGTAACATTCAGAAGTCTGAAATCTAATGTTAATCAGACTCGCTCAAATAAAGGATGATTCATAACCGATTTCTGTATGTCTTGATGGAAATAATTCTAGAGATGCCTTTTTAAAGTGTTTATATTTCCAATATGATCTCTTGAAAAGAGGTGCTCGTTTCATTTTAACCAGAAAATACAATTTTGGGAGCCGATCATTTAGACATTAAGGTTAAAGATTATGGCAACAATACCTTGTGTATTTTTCTGTTCTGAAATAGTAGCTTTTATCAGAAAACAGTTTTTCATCTGTTAATATTAATAGCTGCATTTATTGTACAGACATATAATGGTATTTATATATGTTACGTTTGTATGGTTAAGTCATTGATGTTTAGAACAAAATTAAAAAGTGAAACGGGGTAAATCTATAAATATCTTTAATGCATATTTAATTTTAAAACAGTGTAGCACTTCTATTCATATAGCTACTAAAGGTTTTGTATATATACATTTTACATCAATTTCAGAGGGACCATCAGTCAATACTCTTACCTTTTTTTTGCTGGTTCCAACATAAATGCAGCATCTAGCTTGCAAAGTGCTTTAATCTAATGAAAACTAAATATGTAGATTGTTTTGTGTATACGTTTCAGCCATGGTTAGCATACTGCAGAATTCATAAAGATAACAGAAGGTTCTGTACATGTGTAATTACATATTTGCTGACAGCAAATTCTTTAAGGTTGATTGCAGTAGCACTAAAACTTTCACAATTGTTAGTATCATCAACTTTAATTGAAAGCTAAAATCGACCTCTGTGCTTGGACATATTGAATGTATATAAAAAAAAAAAGTTACATGGTTTGACTTTTTTGCGCCAAGCAGTGATTACTACCAACAGTGACCACTAGATGTCAGTTCAGTCTTGCAGTCATTTGCTTAAGTCGATTATAAACTAAATGCGACTCTTCACAGAGCAGAGAAGCTCTTTTAAAAAAATACTTGAAAGCTGTAATAAAGCTATTTTATAAAACATGTTTTGGGGAATAAAAGCTTTTTGCATACATTTGAAGGCCATTTTCAGGCTAAGGCTTTTAAGACGGTGGTGGTAACCATGAATTCTTGATCAAGACCTCTCACTTGGGCTTTCATCACTTGCTTTGTCCTTTTCTCTTTACTAGCAGTCCAATCAAAACTCATCTTATCATGTCTCTTCAACATGAGGTCTCTGTACTTCCTGAAAAGAAAAGTAATTATAATAATCATTTACATGGTCCTTTCTTTATTTCATGCATAATTTTTTGCGAATGCTTCCTTACTTGCTTGTTCCTGGCTCCCTAATGATTGTGCTCGCTGGCCAGCAGGATGCACTTGATCACTTTGCCCATTAACATCAACCCTCATTATTTGCTTATTTGTCAAGATTTCTGCCTTATCCTGTGTTGCATGTTCCATCTTGTTTGGAGGATTGGTTCCATGCACTGGTTTCTTAGCAACAGGTGGTGGCACCTTAATTGGCTTTTTTGTTCCATTTGTAATCATTGTCTTGGCTTGGTCGGAAACCTGCATTATCTCAGCTGCAAGACTCTGTTTAAGGCCTGCTTGGACCTCAGGAGAAGTAGGTGTTTCAATCACAACTCTTTTTGTGCTTTTGGAGAATATGAAACTGGCTGTAGATGCAGGGGACATTAGCAAGTCACATCCGTCTGGTGATTTAGGAGATGGCACAGGTGAAGTAGCATTGCTACCTGAAGATAAGCGTAGATTTAGCATTGCAGGTACTCCACCGGAGGACATTGCAGCAGTCTTCATACGTATGGCCTCCTGAAGACGCATGGATGGGACTGCGGATGAAGCAGAGGACGACTTAGCAGGTGAGTTAGACTTCAAAGTTAGGGATCTGCGAATAGGCTTCTGTGGTGTTGCTTGACTAGAAATACTATGATCCTCATTTGTTGTAGCCTCAGTACTTGGTTTGGCATCGTTTTTTACTTGGTCTTCACCAACATTTACAGACCTTAGTCGCACCATCTGAAGTAAAGAAGGTGTGACAAGTGGAATGTTGGCATCCTCCTTTGGAACAGGTGTGCTTTTGTGTCGACAGAGGAGTTCTTTGCTCCTGTTGTCTTTGCCTATGAGGTTCAGTTGCTTTCGGAAGTTAATAGTAGATTGTTCTTCTACAGGAAGAGGAGGTGCAAGTGGGATGCTAGTGGAAGTCAGCATTTCCTTCTCATGTACAGGTTCATCTGGTATATGACAGGATATTTTAGTAGAGGCTACATGTGTGTTTTCTATTTCAGCTTGGCCCTCCAAACATTCTGATACATTGTCAGAAGACTTGTCTTGTTGCCTGTCCTCCATACTGTTTTGTACAGTTCTTTTTGGCTCAATGGTATGCCTTTCTGAGTCTTGTTCTGGACTAGTGTCTATATCTGAGACATTAGTTGACAATAATTTTATACTGACCTCCTCTTCACATGACTCTTCATGGCAATTGTCAGATATCTTGGACATGGATTCATGTATAAATGTAGGAGGTGGTGGAGGGAAATCAAGCTCATCTTGTTCCTCAAACATCAATTCAGTTGATTCTTCCATTGGTGGTGGAGGAGGAGGCCAAGAAGACTCTGGGATAGTTACTTGTTCCTCTGTCTCTTGGTTTTGTTCCTTCTGTTCGGATGGTGGTATAGACACTGAGATGTCTGACATCTTTTTAATAGGTGGGGGAGGAGGGTGGTGTTCTGGAGGTGGAGAAGGAGGTGGAGAAACACCATTGACCTCAGGTACTTCTATAGTGAGTGTTTGCATTGATTTACGATTCATGATGTCTGTAACAATGCCGTTTCTTTGGTTCTCATTGCTGCTCACAGTTGCAGCTTTTGTTTTTTCTTTACAGTTTGTTTGTGACAGCATGCTTTGATCAACTATGATAGATGGTACATTTGTAGTAGGAAGTGTTTGACTCCATCTGTCATTTTGGTCCTCTACCATTTTCTCATCTTGCAGGTGGATCTGGTTGACCTTTGCAACTGTTTCTGGACTTTTTAATTCATTACGTAAAGTTGAGTTTTCTGTATGCCTTACATCTGAAGGTTCTACCATCATTTGTTTATGCACTTGTGGTGATGCAAATTTATTTAGCTCTTTTACAACTTTGTTTTCCAATTGGAGCCCAGTCCTACTTTCTTCTGTTGTTTGTGTCTTTGGAATAATTTGTTCATTGATTTCTATTGAATTTGTGTTTTGAGTTTTACCTATTAATGATTCCAATCTATGGAAGTTTGGACCTAAGCCACATAATAGTTCAAGGGTCTGTTTATTGTGAACCCAGGTTTCAGGGGGTGGGGGAGATGGGGCTTTTACCTTGGGTGGTGGGGGAATGTTGAATAGTGTCTTAAGAGCAATAGTTTGGTGTGTAGGTGTAACTTTGTTTTTCACTGCTGTAAGTAAAGGGGAGAATTTAAGTGGTTCCGATGAAGTAGTATTGGTTTGAATGTCCTGATGTGCTGTATCTGATATGACTGAAGACAAAGATGTTAGTGATGAAGACATTGAAATCACAGGTGAAGTCTTTGCACATACTCTCTCAGGTTTTGAAGGCTTTACTTTTCTCTTTCCAGGTGAGGAGGGACTGACCTCTTTAGGGGAATGCGTAGGTGTCCCACTTTGGCTTGAGTATCCACTTGAAGGAGACAAAGTCCTATCAAAATTGTTTTCACCACATTCTCCAGTTTTCTGTGGGGATGAGTTACCTGATCTGGCATGCCTTCCAGTGAAAACTTGATCAGGACTAAGTGGACTAGATTTCACAGTTGTGTGGAACTCTGACCTGAGCTCTAAAGAATGGACTGAACTCTTCTCATTTTTGGTGGACTGATGATTTTCTTTTGTACTGCTGAGATCTCTGTTTGTTTGCTCATTATTTGGTGCCACGTCTTTGGGATCTTGTATGTGACCCTGCTCCCTCTCTCTCTGCTTAATTTTTTCATGATGCAATGAGTAGGTTCTCTGAGGTGGTGCTGGTGGTAATTTTGTCTTCATTACAGAGAGACTACGGGAGAATGAATGGCTGTTTCTGACATTGTCCCCTGCATCACTACACTCCCTGGGGTTCAGTCTGTGATTTGTACCTTTCCCCTTAGAACTTTTCCAACTGCTTGAGCTTGAAACACTCATGTCCTTTGGGATTAAAACTGAAATGTCTTTGGCGCTGTCAGCATCAAAGGTTGGTAGACACTTTCCTTTTGAAGAGATTGTGGATGAATTGGAGACTATAGTCTCGGATGATTGTGAATTGCTCCTGCTGGAACTAGCAGTGGGTGGATCTTGATTTGTCCCACTTCCAGACCGTGAAGAAGATGGGCTAGCTGATGCTATACTACCCTTGCTAACTGTACTTGCACTGCATCGGTTGTGATCATGATTAATTTCAATGATATCTATTGCAGCAGGCAAAACTGCATTTGGAATAATCTTAGATAAATATGTTGCCTGTGGAGAAATAGACATAACAGGGCCTTGAGGCTCTTGTAGGAAAGAGTAAGTGGTCATTCCTGGCACAGCAAGTGACTTAGGCCTCTGTGTAGGGCATGCTCCTAGTCCAAGTTTTTGGTTTAACTCATCTTGATAGACAGAATGTATGTGGTTCAAAAGGAACTCTTCATCTTTTGATGCCTGAAGGACCTCAATGTTCTGCAGGTGTACACGAGCCCCTTTGTGATTTACTGATGGAAGATCTCCATCAATTGTTGGTAGAACAATTGTTCCAGATGAATCGTCTTCACTGTCATGTCCTCTGTTTGAAAGCTGCTGCAGCAAAGTTCCTCTTGCCATATCTAAGGTATGAAAAAAAAATATTAGAAATTATTATAATTCTTTTTTATTTTATGGAAAATCATAGTCTTACATACATGTTGGCACTACTGTTTTGAGGTATGCTATGCTCAAACAATGATGTCTTAATATATGTCAATGGCATTACATACCTAGTTCTCTTTGAACTTGTTGTGGTATTCCCATGATAGTTGTTCTTCTACTCCGTCTCTTGGTCTTATCCAGTCGTTTAACAGGGTTTAAGGGCTTAAATGTAGAACCTAAAGAGTGATAGGTCATATAGAGATAAAAAATTAGGGGAAATTACATATTTTTTTTAAACTTTATTAAAGGAATATAATTTGTTTTCCTTTGCATTGCTATATCACTATGATGACTTGCTCCAGCTACTGCTCAACAGTGTAAACTATAAAGGACGTAAAAGAACGAACTGTTAAACCTGAAAAGTTTAGTGGGGAGAAAAACAAAGGAGGTAATATGTGACACTAAGCATGTTTTTTTTAAGACCTTCTTGTTAAGTCAGCATTGTATACCTTGACGTGTAAGCACTGGACGTAAAGAGACTGCTGAGGCAGTCGACACTGAAATGACGGAGTGCCCAGTAGTGCTATCGGTCTCAAGTGATTCATCCCTTTCTTTTGAGCTTGTGTCTTCCTCTGGCTGTGCAAACATGGAGTTCATCAGTATAAATACATCCATTAAAGGTTAAACTTATACATTATTTCCAACCTCTTTAAAATGTGAACAAATACAATTAAAACATCTTCAGGGGCTTGTTAAAACCTGCTCCTGAAATCTAAAAACTAAAGTAGAGTTTATGACTCTTAATAAACTCTGTTTATGATTTTACTTGTTACCATATTGTACTATATTTGTGGAAAACTACATTTTCAGAGGCTTACCACAATATGGTCATCCTGAAAGTCCACTCCATTTTTGTTCTCTGCATGGAAGAAAGACTGAGTGAGGTGCATCAGAAAACACAAGTGAATGTTAGAAGGCCAGAATGTGAGCAGTGTGTTTTGTGTAACTGAAAAAGTGGGTGTAACGCTCACCCTCCTGTTGTAGTATCTTCAGTCCCTCTTGGGCCTCTGTATGCAGGTCCTCCAGATATTTTGGCCTGCTCCCCTCTATAAACACATTCTCCTGGTAGTGCTGGGAAGCCGTGTAGTGTACAGTCAGCTTTCTTTGCTCATCCTGCTTTTGACCTGGTACGGACAAAAGGAAGGTAATGGTACAATTACTGTTAATAGATGTACTCTTTCCCAAAACTTCCTCTTTAACAAGCAGTAGGTCATCCAGAAGAGCAATCCTGCTCCTGTAAGGCCAGTGTCCTGCAGATTTAACACATTTTCCTGTAGGTTTCTAGTTGATCCAAACTCTTGTTTACCTGTTTTGAGTGTGATTTTAATTAGTGTTGAACTTCAGGACAGTGGTCTTACCAGGATCAGGTTGAAATACCCCAGATGTATGATATCATAGGTAGTTCATCAAATTTTGTATGGAAAGTATAGAGGCACAGAAAGGTCAACATCTGCGAATCATCATCTTTCTGCTGGATTTGGAAAAGGTTTTACACTGGATGACCTTCCTGACTCAACCTAACACAAAGGGTGTAATGACATGTGCAACCACAGCGCTAGGACACATACTGTCAGTTTTCTCTTTCTGTGCAGGAAACCAGACAACCCTTAGCAAGGAAAAATGCAAACTCTGCACCAAAAAGACCCATGGATCGATCACTCAGAGCTTAAACTGTGAACGTGATTTCTACACACCCATTTTGTGAATGACGGGCACTGACAGCTTTGAATTCTGGCTGTTAACAGTTCTTACTTTGCTCATCCTTTCTTTATCCATTGGCAACACTTGCTAAGGTTGGCAGCCAATTCTAGTTAGATCATTGACTGGAGAGAGTGGTATATTTTACGGTAGGTTTCCAACCAAGTCATGGTTCAACTCAAGCTGTGACCAGGTAATCTCTTCAGATCTTTAATTCCTTGAAATACCAGATTACCCTTTCCATAGCTGCCCCTTCAGCATATGTCAGCACAGGGGGCTTTGCCTTTTCTGTCTTTAAATTTATTTAATTGAGAAATATTACAATTAGTGTGCATAATTAACAAACAACCTTGTATGCAATATAAATAACTGATATGACCCATCCAAACATATTCCTAAAACATCCAAGTTATTACAAACATAATTAAGTAGTTTTAGAATCTATTTTATACTGAGACTAGCTGTTAACTTTGTAATGTGGAGAAACGGGACTCTTGAGGGTGGCCTATCGTTGGACTGGGTCACTCTCAAGGGAACAGTGAGACGCTTCATTCTGGTCCCCCTATCATCTTCCTTGCGTACCACCTGAGTGCCTACTACTGACGGGACTTTTTATGTTTCCGAAAGGCACTGCAAAATCGATGAGTGTTTTAGGACAGGGACTTTCCCTTAAAAGAGACCGTCTCAGCCTCTTAGCCATTTATGCAGATTTCTAACTGCTCACCGGGTATCAACTTTTAAGCTTCTTGTGTAGTACACCCCATGGGGAGTGTCAGGTGTCCTGGCACTGACTGCTGGCACTGTGATATAACAGAGACTGAAAATACAATCTGTAGGCAAGTGCAAAATATATACCATTTTGCAGTCAATTTGCAAGTCCATTTTGCAAATTGCTTGCAAATAAAAATAATCTTTTATTTTCAGTACAGCTCAATTTGTAAAACATAACCAGTTCTGCACTCCATACACCAGTTTACGGCAAATATTTTAAAATTATTAAAATTAAACTTACTAACTATTCAAATAGACTTACATTTCAAGTGAATTTTAGTCAACACATTTTTGAGGGGTTTGCACTGTGAGTGTACTTTTAGGAGCTCCTTGCGCTGTTACATCAGGTATGAATGCTAAAAAGACCTAGCTTCTTTTTGATTTACTATGTAATAATTATTGGTTGACGCACACTGATCCTGTAGATGTCATTATGAGTATAGCACATAATGAGAAGCTACAGATATACAGAGAACTCTGAAACATCTGAAGTCTGAAATATACAGGTCTCTGAAACCACATTCCCAACTATAATTTTAGAGAACAAGTTAATTTTTCAAAATGTATTAACTCAAGTACTCTAGTCTTGATGAATTATCTTTAATAAATACATTTTGCATTGTGCACTCATTATGTAAACAGAAAGAAATGTAGAATAAAATGTTGCATCTTCCAGTCTTTACTCACCCTTCTTCTTGAAGATTGACAACAGGGACCGAACATTTTTACTTAAAAACACCACCATGTCTGTATCTTGAGATAAAGGTCCAGGCAGAAATCATTGTAGTTTGAAAGTGTCTCTTGAATGATCAAAGACCAAGCAGAATCATGACTATATCTGTCCACTACTGCGGCCGCAGACTTACTGGTGTCAACTAGCTGTCTCCAGTGAAGGATAATCAGGTCGGACACAATGAGATCTACTGTGTGCCACCAATCCTCCAGCTGCCCTGATCTTTCCCACCCCTCTTCATCTCTCCTCCCCCTCGGCATTGGCTTTTGTCAGCATCTTAACTCTGTGGTGTCCCCCAACAGGTTGGCTGTTTTCCTCCATTGTGTGTATACCGACTGAACTTGCCTTGACAGGGAAGCCTGGCTAATCTGCCTCCTAAAATCTGCTTGGATGCATGCCACGCTATCAGGGCATCTGCTCCACAATATGACCCACAGTGCACATTATAGATGGTAAAAGGAGCATAGATTTGATTTAATCTTTCAGTGTCTAGAATCAAACACCTGTTGAAAAGTGTTCCAAGAGCTATTCCTGAAAACTGAGGATCAGTGTAAGCAACTTTTAAAAGTGAAAATATTTTAGTGGGCTTTTTGATGATTATTCGAACATTTAGGACAGGATGCACCAAGCTGTGAGCATTAAATAGGCTTACTTTTAATGGTTTAACACTTCGGTCCCCATCTGGAGCTTTTTGGCCAATTGAGCATGATAAATTGTTCCATGTCTGTGAGGTAGAGAACTCTGATTGGCTGTTCAATATAGCAAATGATTGGATGCTTGAGCATAAAAGTGAAAGTGATGAAATTGAGCAAAGACTTAAAGAGGCCACAGATGCAAGCATTGCTTTGATTACGTTTTGTATGAATGTAGTCCTAGTTTTAATTTCTCCTTTTGAATGATTAATATAGACTCTGGATAGAATATGAGACCTGCTGTTGTGGGTTGGTGTTTTCTTTCACAGAGGTGCAGACCTAGCATTCAGGCTTGCAGTGTCAATACCATTTAAAGCATTCATTTACCCAAAAGTGAGAATTCTGATTTTCACACTCGAAATTGAGTTACTGAAACTTTTAGAAACGTATAAACCACAAAAGGTGTTCTGAAGAAAGTTCATGCTGCCCTTTTCTATGCATACAGTATTACAATGGCATATGTTGATTGATCTTCATTTTCAAGCTCCAAAAAGATGGGAAAAATATACAAGTACATGACTCAAATGCTTTTTTTATGATTTCAGAAGCCATCTAATATGATTTGGATCTCGTTTGATTCCACTTTATGAAGAGTGATTGAACATTATTCAGTTTTTTTTGTGATAAAATGTACATTCAAGTCTGAAATAGTTTTATTTATTTATTTTTTCAGTTTTAGAATATTAGCTAGAGTTCATATAACTCTGCAATTTTATTTTACCATTCAAGTGTTTATCAGGTGTTTGATGTCTGCACTCCACAGTTGCAAAACTTCAATAGAGACTCGAGTGGAGTTGGCTCAAAATTATGGCTGTCACATCAAACTGAAAAAGAAATGTCACTATTTTGGCTGGCAAACTTGCCATTCTTGGTTTTACGCCAAAGATTCACCATTTTTCACTTTGTAACTTTTTTTAAACATTTATACTGCTTGCTAATGTAAGAATCACCGTTTATACATATTATAATTACATTAACAAACTCACTGAACGCACAAGTGAGTCTACAACTCGTTGATATATTTTAGATAGTGTGGATTTTTTTGGTCTTTTAATCCCATTAATCTCATATCCTTCCTTTTCCTTCAAGTCTGTCATTCAGCTCTACCAAATGCCTGTTGTCCAACTCAAGAAATCCCATTAATATTTATCAGGGAAGCCAAAAGACACCATCTGGTTCATGGTGTGAGTTGAGGGTTAAGAATGCCTTTAAACCGCCACCAGACCCTAATTGAGTTTCGTCACATTGAAGCTTTTGTTTGCCAAGATGCACAGGAAGCATATAGGCCATTTATATGGTAAATTACAGAAGCATAATGTCTGAATCTACAATTTACTTAGTTTTTCTGTTTATTTAAATCCATTTATTTTACACTGATAGTAGCATTTTTATATACTGTACTACTAATAGTATTTAATATTTACAATTACCTTAGCTTGTGTACTGTATGCATGTTTGCTTATTTTACTTAAGATATTGTGATATATTTTTTGTGCGGTTTTACTTTTTCCTAATTTTATTTCATATTGATATTGATGAATTGTTTTTGTTTCATGGCGTCCACCAGATGGTGGTAAAAGATGTCTGTTTATCAGTATCTGCTCCACATATGAATGCATATCTTCCCGTTTTGTTTCCTGAACATTCTGTACATAAAAATTTGAACTGACAAGAAATGAGCTAAAACTGAAAACAATTCTTGAATATTTTCTAATACATATCACAACCTGCCAAAACTCTAGTTGCAAAAATGGTTTCCGAACTACAAATGGATGGATTTTTTTTTTTTTTTTGTTCAGATGTTGTTCTGAGTTTCCTAGAAAGCAAGTAAACTCATTTTTACAGCCCAGAACTAATATCTCTTTTTAGTTTTTTATTAGAACCAATATTCATGTGTCAGTGCAAATTTTGTGTTGTATATGTAGGCCTTGTAGGTGTGACTACAAGGACAATTTAAGAACAAAATCATGCTTTACATCCACCACCCATTGAGATTGTGCTTAAGGTTACTTATAAATGAAAGTCATGTTGGCCTGGGGGCTTTCAGAGCAGGGCGAACTCTTTAACATTTGACTTAATCCGGGATAAACATCAATCGAAGGTTAATGTAGCTTGCAGCTGCTTTAGCTTCTATTTTCCACATTTTTCCACACAGGTACACTTCAACCAAACAATGCATGTTTGCCATGAGTAATCTTCCATGAAATTTTCTATAAATGCCTAGAAATTAGAATGATTTGTTACTGTTTTACACCATAAATACTCAAAAGATTAGCTTGACTTGCATTTGTTTCGCTGTTGCCAACAAGTGTGTCATTTGTTGATTTCTATTTATTGAATTTTATATATATATATATATATATATATATATATATATATAACCCTGCAGTCTTCGGTTGTTTTAGCGTGACTAACAGAGTCCTGCCCCAGATATCAGACTCAAATCTCCCGTTCTGACAATGGGCTGCTTTCATCGAACTCTCCCTATGTTGTTTTCAAGGAATCTGTGACCAAACGAGTAGATGAGATGATACTGATGACTGTCCCAGGAGATGATGAGCTGTGTTTTCTCTCCTTCGTTTTGCAGTGCACCGCCTCAAATCATTAGCTCTAGGAAGCCAAAGACAAGCCTATTTTCTTGTCTGTGATGGAGTTCTACATCTATCAGGGTTTACAAGTCCCTTGAAGCATCTATAAATCTTCTGTACAAAAAAACATGGTGCGAAGTAATCCTCCCCCCCCTTGCCTGAAAGCTTCATCAATACTTACTAATAATAGCACGCGGGGTTGAAAAGCAAGCAGGGTTTATTCTGCAGGCGTTGTGATATTTTAAGATTCCCCCCATCATACTCTAAGTCTTAGATACAGACAGAGGACAATGTAGCCAAGATGATATATTCTCTAAATTAAAAAGTGGCAATATAATAATAGTACATTTTATTTAAAATATGCCTTTCTTAAACTCAACATTACAAACGATAAAGGAAGAAAAGGAATATAACATAATCAGTGGTGTAAAGTAACAAATTACAAATACTCAAATTACTGTAATTAAGTAGGTTTTCTCAGGAATTGTAGTTTTAAAAATGAATGTGTATACTTTTACTTTCCCTTAAGTACATTTCTTTTGTGCTGTATTGGTACTTGTACTCCACTATTTTCCTTCAACCTGCAGTCACCGCTTTATTTTTTTGCCTATATGGGGATTGGCTGAGTAGAAAAATCAGTCTTGTGATTCCTGTCCAATCAAATTGCACATAGAAAAGTGAATCGCATCATATTGAACTACCTGAAGACATGGGCGCTTTATAAATGCAGCAAACTGCTTAAAAAGCAATACAAGTGTCCAAGATGTCCAAAGTCTTTACATGCAATGATTGAGAGAATGTTTAGATGCATGTCACTGATGAGAAGATGAAGGATGTTTACTGTATGCTGACTGAAATCGCCAAATGGCCTTAAACAATTTAACTAAATGCAATCTTACGTTCACACACACACACACACACACACACACACACACACACACACACACAC